>BJBW01007741.1:0-118662 GCA_004320125.1 Scolopax mira
TGTGACCATCTAGCCAATTCCTTATCCACTGAACAGTCTCCAATTTGGCAAGCAGGATGTCATGGCGGACCATGTCAAAGGCCTTAGAGAAGTCCAGATAGATCACGTCCATAGATTGTCTCTTATCTAGTCAAAATTTCTCTTACTGTGGCTTATGCCTATATCCCTTTGTTTTCTAAAGTAAAAATACCTAGGTCTTTATTTCTCTGCTCCAAAGGACCCTCCAAAACCCAAACAGAAGTCTTGTTTTCCACATACATTTTTAGAGAGATCCACTCTATCAAAGTTGTAGTATTTTTTTTCACTGAAGATTTCTCGGCAGAGAGTGGCATAATACATAGAGAGCATGTCCTTGCCACAAACAAGGCATAGGTCTGCCACAAACTGGAAAGTCTTAAATATTCTTTCAGTTGTGAAAGGGGACAGAACACAACAATTTCAAAACTAACTGAAGTAGCTTATCTCTCTGTTCAAGAAGATGTCTTAAGGAAAGAAGAAGATACTGAAACTTCAGTAATCCAGAATGAAGAGAATAAAGATTTAACGATGAGAGGAAATCTTGAAACTCTTCACACTGATGCTTGGAGTTTACTTAAGATCTTCTTTGTAGGGAGGTGAATGATAGAAGGCATGGAGACAAGCAGTCCTAAATAGCTTTATAATTTAAAATATTCTAGCAGTAAATCAGTGATCTCATTCAGCAGTTCAAATATGTTAATCTTCCAAATGTTCAAAATAATGACATTTTCCTTAATATAAAAATTCAGTTTTTCTCTGAAGAACAAAAAAAGGAAAGAATCTCTATTATTTATAGGGAATCCCACAGAAATGTTCACTATCAAACAGTCACATTTCTACTATAAACAGCACAAATCTTTTGGGTGAACAATTTTTAACCAGTCTCATCAGCATTACTGCTATCATATGAATCCTTTGACTACATACTTCTACAACTGGACAGGAAGCTAGGCTCATTTCTTGTTTAAATAGTTAATTCTTTCCTAATGTCACTGTGTTTTATTGTTATCACCCCTTAGTTATTCTTTTTAGATCTTTGGATATATTATTTTAATATGCAGAATGTGAAATATTTTGGAACAGATATTATTTACAGTTAGAATGGTCAGAAAATCCAGATGTTCATAAACAACAAAAATGAATTTAGTTAGTTGTCTCCTTCATTCCCTGTTATAACTGAGAAGTGATTAAACTAATCCAGATGTGCCTATGCCTTTAATTCCATCTGTGTCACAGACAGTAAGGCTATGGTCGTCAATGAATTATTGTATATTAATCTCCAGAGCCTTTGATGTTACAGTTAGTCTGATAGTCTGTTAAAATACACATTTGTTCTCAATCATTGGAGTAAATCCAGACAATTTAACAAAGCATTTCTTAAACATTCATTAGCAGTGGGAGTTGTTTTCCTCCTGTTAGCTATGTGGCTAGTGTTAATTATAGGAAAATATTCTAAAAATTGAGATGAAGAAGCTATGAATTTCAGTCCCAAAGGCATTACAGAAAGAGAAATAAATAAAATCCTTATAACCGCTTGCAGACTTGAAATAGATCCTTTTTGCTATTCCTTTTTGCTAAGAATGTATGGAGATAGTCTACTGTTATCTTTGTATTCTTTAATTCTAAAGACCCTGAGCATTTCTGTTGATCTGTAAATTAGACTTTGTTTTATCTTTTGGCTTTTTTTTTTTTCCCCTGTGAAAGTTACTTTCTTAAAAGAAAAATTTATCAGTGTTAGTTTCACTTTACTCATTTTGAATTGCCATTTATTAGGTGAATGTGTTTTGTAGTCAGTACAGCAAGATGTTATATGCATGCAACACAGGAAATGTACATGTGTAACACTGTGCTTACCTACAGCTGTTTGGATTTTACAGGTATAAAATCTAATGAGAGAGGAGCAAGCAGTGTTAATTACTAATTTTTATTCTTTCTGGATCAGTCAGAGAAATGGAGAAGGACCTAGCAGAACTTATCTGTACATTAATGTTATTCAGTACTTAGTACAACCTAATCAAAATGCTCTCTAACTAATGCAGATGGAAATTTCAAGAAATCAGTAAATCTACAGGTTTTTCCCATACGTGCATTTGAAGCAGTGCAAATAGGTGCCACTTCTAGCTATGGGATGAATCCTTAGATCAAAAATTTGTCATGGGTGAATGAGCAAATCTCAAAATAGAGTAATAGTGTGCAACAGTATATAATTCTGTACTTTTCTGAATAATAGAAGTTCTTTATTTATGACCATATGCTCTTCTATAACATTAATAAGGAGTGATGAAACCTTGGTAGCTCACCCTGATCTGAAGGTGCTAGCGATTCCCCACACTCCTTCTGCTCCTTATGTTCAGCAAAGATTTGGGCATTCAGATTTTGCATCTGATCTACGCATGGAAACTGCAGAGTTTTTCAAGTGCTAGTTATATTTGTTTCTTTCCCTGGGAGACAAATCTTAGTGAATTTAGAAGGCCTTTATGTTCTAGTACCCCAATATCTGTGTTGGACTATATTTAAACTATTGACTTGGGCTGGTTAAAGAACATGGACCAAAAGTCATAGAATCATAGAATGGTTAGAATTGGAAGGGATATTAAAGATCATTGAGTTCCACCCCCCTGCCATGGGCAGGGACACCTCCCACTTGACCAGGTTGTTCAAAGCCCCAGCCAACCTGACCTTAAACACCTCCAGGGATGGGGCATCCAAAACTTCCCTCGGTAAGCTGTGCCAGTGTCTCACCACCTCAGAGTAAAGAATTTCTTCTTAATATCTTAAACTGAAATTCCTCTTTCAGTTTAAAATCATTACCCCTCATCCTATCCTAACACTTGCTGATAAAGCGTCTCTCCCTGTCTCTCCTGTAGCCCCCTTCAGGTATTTGAAGGCTCCTATAAGGTCTCCCTGGATCCTTCTCTTCTCCAGGCTGAACAACCCCAGCTTTCTCAGCCTGTCCTCCAGGAGAGGTAGGTGCTCCAGCCCCTTGATCATCTTTGTGGTCCTCCGCTGGACCCGTTCCGACAGGTCCATGTCCTTCCTGTGTTGAGGACTACAGAACTGGACACAATACTCCCAGTAGGGTCTCATGAAAGTGGACAACAGGGGCAGATTCACCTCCCTCAACCTGCTGGCCACGCTTCTTTTGATGCAGCCCAGGATGCAGTTGGATTTCTGGGCTGCCAGCACATGCTGCCAGCTCATGTTGAGCTTCTCATCCACCAACACTCCCAAGTCCTTCTCCTCAGGGCTGCTCTCAATCCATTCTCACCAAACCTGTATTTGTGCCTGGGATTGCTGTGACCCAGGTGCAGGACCTTGCACTTGGCCTGGTTGAACTTCATGAGGTTTACAGGGGCCCACTCCTCAAGCCTGTCCAGGTCCCTCTGGATGGCATCCCATCCCTCCAACATGTTGACTGCACCACACAGCTTGCTTTCATTGGCAAAGATGCTGAGTGCACACTCAGTGTCTCCAACAAAGAAAAGGAGACTGAGGGGAGACCTTATCGCTCTCTAAAACTACCTGAAAGGAGACTGTAGAGAGGTGGGCGTCAGTCTCTTCTCCCAAGTTACAGGTGATAGGATAGGTAATGGCTTCAAGTTATGCCAGGGGAGGTTCAGGTTAGATATTAGGAAATATTTCTTTACTGAAAGGGTTATCAGACATTGGAATGAGCTGCCCAGGGAAGTGGTTGAGGCACCATCCCTGGAGGTGTTCAAGAGAAGAGTTGACATGGTACTCGGGGATATGGATTAGTGTTGTGCGGTGTTTTGTGTGGTGGTGGTGTGTGTTTGGTTTGGTTTGTGTTTTTTTTATTATTTTTTATTGGTTGGACTAGATGATCTTAAAAGGTCTCTTCCAACCTAGGTGATTCTGTGATTCTGTGACTTACTGGCTGGAGTGTTTGGAATGCCTTTGTGATGCACTTCAAGTGCTCTTCTGCTGATCTGTGATCTTTCTCCAGGTTCTGGGCATCTATTGCTGGCACTGTCATCCAACTGGTAGGAGTGGGATGGATTGAGGTTCCACTCCCCCGACAACTCTACTTTAAACTCAACTCATGAGCTTGGCAAGCCTCAGACTGAAGATGCTCTTTCCTTTCTCTGACAGATGGACCCCATAAGCCCCCAGTAGACCACGTTTCTCAGGGCAAGCCCATGGTCTAAGTAGCCAAACCCCTGGCTGTGGCACCAATCCTGTAACCATTTGATTTGCCAGATTTGACTGGCCCTTTCAAACCATGAGGGCTGATGAGCAAACTACCTGGACTCCATAGTCCCTTACTGCCGCTCCCAGGGTTCTGTAACCCTTCTTGATACTCCTCAGACTGCCTCTGGATGTGTCAGTGGCATGAAACAACAGCTGTAGAAAATAGGTCAGATCACATCAGGCATAAGACTATGGTAGGCAACTGAGTTTCATGTTCTTCTCTGCTATATCCATCTAAAACTCTCTAAAATCCATTCAGATAAATGCACTCAGAAGTTGTCTTCAGGATAAGGCGGACTATGAAGACAAAGATAGAGAAAGAAAAGACAGGGCAAATTCTGTCTTGGTCCTTCAAGGCACCTGAGAAATAAAGTGTTTTATTTAGCACATGAAATACAGCAACCTGTGGCTGCTAATTGTCTTGTTGATCTGGTCATTCCCATAACTAGCTGATTCCCCCTGACTTGTATCTGCCTTCACAACTACCTCACTTGATGTATCCGAGGAAAACCTCTGGAATGTTCAGAGTTACCTACAGCCAAGAAAACATGGACCTTCCACTAATGCTGACAGCTGAACTCCCGCTTCCTAGAATTTATGGTGTTAACACGTCTTCCCTTCTTCTTGTTCTCCTAGCATAAGCATTTAATCAAATTGGATGAATTGCTGCAGTTCCTTGGTATATTGCTCCATCCATTTCTCTTTTTTTCAAAAGAAATGCTCTACATTTCATGGAAACCATCCCAGAGTTTCCACATGCTAAAGTTCTCACATTCCAACTCCTTTCTGGTCAGGCTCCTGAAAGCTGGATAAGATGTTTCATCTCAAAGATTCATGGCAGTGGCTTTGTAACATGATTATGTCATAACACAGTGCAAAAATTTTGAGTGTGAGTAAGGTTAGTAGGCTGAAATTTGAGACAATATCTTCCCTTGTCTCCTTTTACATAGTTAGTGTTCAAGAGCTGTGTCCAACTATCATGGAATCCCTTTTTCAATTGTCTTAAGATCAGATGATGCCAAAAAACCTTAGCAATGCTCCATATCTGCTCCTCAGGTGACACTGGTCATGATACTTTAAAAGACTCTTTGATCAGCCCTGGGAAGGCAACAAGTCTTGGTTGTGTTGCTAATTGGTTTGGGGAAATAAAAAGAGGATTGTACAATCTTTGGGATGGCTGTTCACTTCTAGGGCTGATCATTACTCTTGGTATCTTGACATGGTCATAACATGGTGCTTTGGTGAAAAGATAACAGATATGTGGATATGCCAAATATTTCATCACTGTTTTTTCTACATCTTGGCATTCTGACATTTCCTCTCTCTCCTCTTAACACTATGAACATCTTCCTTTCCTTCTTATTCCTCAAATTAACTTGATATATCTTTCAGGTTCCTAAATTACTGGTATTCAGTCCAATATAGACTTGTTGATCCAGTTTTTGTTCACAGTAACATAGTTGGGGTGGAATAAGCCTTTTCAGATCCTTAGATTCCAGTGTTTTCCTTCCACACACAGTAAAGCAGCCTTCCTTCCTCTATCATTTCCTCCTTATCTGGTGACAGTCCACAGGTTGTGAGACTGACCTAACACAAGCACACCTTGCAATACACACAGAGCAGACTCTGGCTGCTGCAGGGAAGGATTTTTGGAGCATAAATGACACTGGATACAGGTTCATGATAGAAAGACTCCTAAGCTTTGACCTTTAGCTTCCCTTCACCCATCAAGCAAGGCACTAAGGAGCACAGTAAGAGCTACGCAACAGAACTGATTGGAGTTTGGCATTATAAACGTAACAGGTTTGCCCAGGAATAGACTCAGAATATTCAACAGAGTGTTTTGTGGGTTTTGTTGTTTGGTTGGTTGTTTTTTTTTATAAACAGTGCCATAATTTTGGACCATCAAAGTCCTTTCTCTCTAAATTAATGACCTGATCTCAGCCATGTTTTTTTTCCCCAGTAACAAACTGTTCCAGCAGTAAATAAAATACTTCTGTAAGACAGGAACAAATCTCATTTTAGGCAGGGATGTTTATAGAAAGTAACATTGGTCTGCCAGAGCAATGATCTGTAGGGCACCACACTGTTTGATCTCTTGTTTGAGAAATAATTTCTTATAGCACCTTGTTTGCATCAAGGGGTAAACTGCTTCCTGGCTTGTTGTGCTAAGAAAATGGTTTCATCTCACACAAAAAAAGTAATCATTAACTTATTTTAAATATATGGTTTTATAATAGTATGAAAAAATCATAAATACAGATTTAATAATCTGTGTACATAAATACACAGTTAAGACCTACCAACTGCCTGTGCTCGAATAAGACTTCTAAATTTTTCTTCTCAGAAACTGTGACACACCAAAACTACTTTAATAGAACCCTTGTTATACAACAAAGAACATTTCTAAAATGTTTTTAAGTAAAATGATAAAGACTTTTCAAATCAACAGATATTTTTCTGGCCACAGGAGAGCAAGTTTCTATTTCCTCTTAGCATTGTTGATCTTTTTCATCATTTCACTTATTTCCACACACTCCCCCTGCCCAAGTGTAAAACAAAGATAATGAGACACAATTTGTGGCCCATTAAACAAATTTAACTGTTACTGTAAGATGACAAAGGGGCTTTGTTGCTGTTTCTTTTTTTTCAGCTCAACCTTTATTCATCAAATACCTTTGCCAGCTGAAGGCACACGTGATCAAGAAAAAAATACTGATGTTACTAGAACTTGATCTTAAACTCACTAATGGCATTGTCTGGGCTTCTATTAGCTTGAATAGTGTGAAATGAATCTCTTAGGAATATCAGTCCAAAGTAAATAACTTAAGTATGTCTTTATTTTGCTTTCTATCGTCTTAGCTAAATATGGATAACCAAAAGAAAATAAAACAAAAGAAAACTACTTGTCTATCAATCTGATCATCCAGTGTTTTGTCCAAACATGCTCCATTGCCTTACTACAGTGTCATGTATCTGACTTAGATATAATACCAAGAATGAGATTTTTCTCTGAGTTGCATGCTTGATTTATCTCTTGTTTTTGAAGAAAAAATAAAAAAGAAGAAATGAAGAGAGAAAAAATTGGATTGCCAGTGCCTATACATTTTGACAAATGTTAGTTTCTGCGTGTAATATAGGTATTTTGAAAGGCTGCTTTTTTTTTTTTTAAATGAACCTTGTCAGAAATCCAGAACTCTAACAGAGAGGAAGTAGAATGTAGAAAAGTAGAAAGAATGTACTTATTACTTGTGGTTTTCTATTCTTCATCTTGCTGAGAATATTGCCAGTCTTCTAGCTTTTTATGAACTACTTTCAGACTGATTGCTTTCAGAGCTATTGCCTTTTACATAGTAATTTTATACTACAGCATCCATTAGCTGAAGGTATAATACAGTAGGATACTACAGATGATGTTTTAGATGTATTAGTAGGATTTAGCTTGCTTTTTAAATAAACTTTTAAAAATATTTGGAAAAAAGTTCAATTGATGAGCCCATTTAACACTGATTTACAGAATCCTTACTATTAAGCATTATTCCCTAAATCTTGATATTTATATTTAGCTTTGGAACTCCTATCTTGCAGTTCATTGAACCCGAAAGCCCTAAGGAAGGGCAAAATTAAAGCGTGTTCCTAGGTATTATAGTAGATAGCTCTAGAGGGAGAGATATCAATTTGTTTTGTCTCCCTTTCACCTATTAAACAGGAATTAAATGGAAAAATTCATATTAGCTTTCAGAATTTTTCTCCATACTTAGCTATTCCCATATTTTCTTTTGCTCACCAGCAGTTTTTGAAAGATATCTTTTCTCCATCCCATTAAAAATATCCTCAGAATATAACTGTGCTCTCAGAGCTGAAAGTAAGGTGTCGCGGTAACTTAAACCTACACTCTTTTATAAAGGGTCCCTGAACTACCATTAATTTGCTTTTATGGAAAAAATACTGTTGTCGTTACATTAGAAGCTAAAAGGCAGAAGTAATTAGAATCTTGCTCTGAAAAACAACTGTTGTCTGGTTAGATTTCATTGTCAGTTTAAATAGTCATCACTATTAATAAATAATTTCTTTAATTTCATTCAACTCAGTTAATAAAACTTATGGGAAACTCCTAATATATGAAAAGATTTGTGTATTTCCTTTTTCCATCTCTCATAACAAAAATGTAAGCTTCAATGACTCAATAAAGTTTTTTTAAAGTTTATTAGAAACAGAGTTAAGTGAAGAAGCACTTCAAGGGCTTTCATATTTAGTAGATTTCATTTTGATCAAGAAATAAGAGTATTTATGTATTACTATATTTAGTGTACAATTAAGAACACAAATTTAGGTATGATCTTCACTGGTTTGAATTTGCTCCTCTGTTTGTCATTAATTTCAAACAGACTGTGCACATTGTCTCTCTGCACTCAGAGAAGAGACACTGCTCACGTGTTTGTGCATGTGCATGTGACAGGGGAAGAGAAAAAACATATGAACTGGTAAGAGGACTTATCCTCTGATCAAGTCCAAAACTCTAAAAGCAGAGGTGCAAGCAGTGTTTATCCATTTGCATAAAGAAGTAAATGTAGATGCATGATAAAGATAATTTGTGTTATTATATCACAGACACAGAATAAGTTCAGAATTCATTCATTTATGGGCAAGAGCCTGCTATGTGCAAAAATTGCCATTTGTAAAACATTTCTGATTTTTCCTCCTCCTCCCATTCTAACCACATTATATAATATGCACATAAGAACATTTTGGGGTAATTAAATTATAGACAGAAACCAGTCAACATGCCATTCTCTGTCACTTTTCACCCAGCCCAGGCTCTGTACATGCGTGACTTTCCCAGTGACACTTCTTAAATTACAATTTATATCTCAGACCAAAAGGTGCTTTTCTAATTTTCATGTCCCCTGTCTATAACACTGTGATTGCTATATTCATTCACCCTCTCTGTCTTATTTTATTTATATATCTTTAGTGTCCAGTTTTAATTGTTCTCAATTACACTTCAAATGCTAGTGCCCACAGTTAGACACAACAATTTTGTAGGCTGCTTCCCAGGTCCTTTTCAAAATCAGATTGATTTCAGCAGCTGCTGACATCTAAGACTGTTGTAGCTCAGCACCTACAAAGCCCAGGCTTCCCATTGTAGTGCTGACCACTAACGATTGAAATGTAACTAACCCTGTTCACAGCTTTCAACTAGAGGTTGAAGAAATGAAAAGAGCAGTTGTACATACCTCCACTAGATAATAAAGTCAGCAAGTTCTGGCAAATTCGAAATAGTAAATGGATTAAAGATACCGATTTCAAGTGTTAACAGATGACTCATTTAATGTGGAAAATAAAGTATTGTAGAATTATCACTTAGAGGAATTGCTTAGAGTTATTGCAGGAAATATAAACTTGATATTATGACAAGATGACAAGAGGCCTGTATGAGAACTTGAGTTCAAGGAGTTCAGATTCTGAAGGGCGAGCTAAGGACACAGGGCTGCTCAGTACTGCCCAACTGTGGGTGAAACAGCAGTTTTCTATTAAAACTGAAAATCAAATAAAGGCAACGTTTACAGAGAGGAGAAGAACATAAATGTTGCACCGTGCTTTCTACTTCCTCCCCCCTGCCCCCATCTTATAATTTGAAAATCACTGTATTCCAGAAGTAAATAACCAGAAAGTTTTCTTGCTGAAAAATGTTCTGTTCCTCTTATGTAGTCTAGTAGAATAGCTCTATCATCTGCTTAATGAGTCATTATATTCTGATACATTATGAATTAGTTGAGTTTTGTTTTTATGCAGCAAGTCTGGGCTTTTAAAGACCTCATTCTGGTTGGATGTATTACTTATTATATAGATATATACTACCCAATATAATACCCAGTGACCTGTCATATATTGTGAAGGTTAAAGCCAATGCAAGTCAAAAAAAGTTATCACAAACTCTGTGCTAAATGATTAGCTCTTAAATTAGTCCTTAAGACTGCACTGAGGGATCCCTTTAACTTTGAGGAGTTGGCTAAACCAGCATATTTTAGATTGACCATAGCAGGAGAAACAAAATTAGTTTGCTAGTTTTTCAGAAATCATCAGTAACAAAAGTAAGGCTAACACAAAGAAATACTACATTTTCAGTAGTATCCCACACATCACCAACACTATTACTGGGTTTAGAGAGAGAGACATGGAAAAAGTAATGCATGTTTATTCAGACCTGGACTTCACACTCACTGAGAGGTTTTCCTTTTGTGTTTCCCAGATAACAAGCTACCAGAAAGATATGTGTCATTCTGTCTGGAGAGCAATTGCTGAGGCAAACCCACCTTCCCCCTCTACTGTCCCAAAAGAAATCTGTCTCTGACTAAAAACTTATATTGGCAGATCCACCCTGGGGCTTCATTCGGACATGTATTTCCATCCTATCCCTTGCCTAACAAAGGAAATTAGGGTGCACCTTTTAAGTTTTGCTTAACGTCTTCCTCCTCAATTTAGACCTGGGCAGGGGTACCCATCTCTCTCCAGAAGATACAGTGAAATCAGGTAAAAGAGTGTTCTCGTGTCTAGACAAATATAGCAGAATGTTTTTTCCTTTCTTATTTTCAGGAAAATATTTTCTTTCTGTATTGAGCAGGGTTCAGCCTTCAGTGTACAGCTTCTTCATCTGCCAACACCAATGTTTAATATATTTCATATATATATCAATAACCAGTGTTTATTAAGATTTTAGAATAATTTCTATAAAATGCAGGAGTCACAGATGTAGTTCATTGCTGATTCTTAGCTGAGACAATAAAAGATTAACTTTATCCTTTCAAGTGGCAGATGACATGGAATACAGCCTCTATACAAGGGTTTGAAAAATATTATATTAAATGGGTTCAGCTGGTAAAAATTAAATTCTAAAAGCAGAAACTGTTATCCTTCAGCTGGGTGGATGTACATGAGCTGTAGGACATATCTTTTAAACACTAATTTATATAAGCATGATCTTTGTAAAAATGTTTCATCCCATCTTAAATTAGGTGAAGGTGAATTTCTGTAAGTTTTCCTTCAAAATGAACACTATAGCCCTTTAAAAAGAAAAATGATGGAGCTCAATGAAAAAATATGTTTTCTGAGAGCAGGGGGCTGGTGAAAGTTCAGACACCACTGACAGTGTAAGAGCTGTATTAAAACCTTTGAAACTCTGATCCATAATGATAATCCGTTATACTGTTTAAGGAAGATTTTGATTCAGTCCTTCTACTCATGTCCTTCAGTCATGTCATGCTCACATGTCTACATGGCTACTACTTGTACAACGTGCAGTAAACCCAGCTTTGACTGTAAGTGGTCTCCCCTTGCATTTACCAAACAGAAGTAATGGTGTTGAGATATAGATGCACAACACATGAGCAGACAAATGTGCATAGCTACATAAAAATAGAGTAGCAATAAATCTTATTATGGTCATTGCCTAGGTGGAAAAAATGGTAAAACTGTACATTTCACCTGTGAGTGAATGAGAGTTAATGAGAATTAAATATATCTGCATATATATATATATATATATAAAATATATATTAGTCAAAGATACACTCCCAAGAGCAAGTGAACTTTCTAAGTAATTTATCTTATCACTTTATTCGTATTTGGTTGTGGGTTTTTTTGTTTCATTTTCTTCTGTTTTTTTATGTTGGTACTGTATGTATCAGATTTCCTCTAAGAGTATCTCCATGAGTTTAGAAACATGAGTAGGAAATGGAAGATTTTTGGAATGCATCCATCAACTTCCTCCCTTCCATGGGATTCTAGTTTAAACCTTGCCCAACAATCCAGATATGGCCTTAATTTCTCCAAAGTAACCGAAAGTCACTTTTGCACAATCACACTTGGTTTTCAGTTGATTCGTCATCAAATGAGGTATCTTTTAAACTCTGAAATATAGTGCATTATGGAGAGATTATTCAACCAGTGTTATATCTTAAAAAAGTATGAGACAAGGATAGATGTCATGTTTGGGTGAATCAAACTGCAACAAAATGGGAGGCTTCCGGTCCCTTTCTATACTAAACATTTCAAGTACTTTTCATTAAACAAACGGATGTTTATCATCAGTTCGGTATTTCTGCAGCTCTTGCAGCTCTAATCTCCCTTTGACAAAATAAGAATACTGAAACTATATATCTCCTTTTGTTTACCTGGCCTGATGTAAAATACTAAGTGGCGCCATCTGATCCATTGCTTTACTTACAGCAGCTCAAATATTAAGATTTCTGTACAGATTCTGCTTGTTTATACCGTGTGTGACCCAAGTCAGCGTGGTAGAGCTGAATCTGTGTGGTCTGCAGTCTTTCTATGTTAGGACAGAAAGCAGTAATTTCCTATCTGTTCAATAAAAGGGAAGGTAACCTTTCATGTAACTATTATGATCATACATAGGAAGGATAACTATGTCATATTACAGTAATGAAACAGAAGAGCTAATTTCTTAAAACACTTTTATGCCTTAAAATTTAGGTTTACAATACAATGTATGAAACACTTTTCCTTTTTTTACATAGCACTTTGGTTCTTCATTATGCTTTATGGACAGGAGAATGTTTTCAGAGTAACTTCTATTCACAAAAAAATTACTATTTTATATAAGAAGCATAGCCTCAAGTAATGTATACAAACAATGTAGTCTACTTTCATGGTAGAAAACAGACTGAAAAGATTCTGTTGTTCTTTTAAAAAGTCTGGAAATATATTTACTGTATTGCTCTGACTTCGTGTTAGAATAAATACATCTGGGGTTATTCATCTCTTTCCAAGAGTCAGCATCAGGCTTATAGTCACCTGACAACACCACTTTGATATATGTCTGCATAATCAGCCTAACATGTTGGTAAAACATAGCTGTAAATGCAGCTCATAAGACTGAAAATAACATAGTCTCTGAACAATATTGCGTTTATTTTATCATCTAGGGAAAAAAAGAAGTAATCTCCTGTTCTTTATTTCATTTCCATTATAAGAAAATGGGACTTTTTAACTTTATTTACTTCTGTTATTTGAATAAATCCAAATTATAGGATCTCTGTTTCTCAGTGAGCGGACTATTCAATCATAAAAGAGTATAAACACATATCAAAGCATTATAAAATCCTGATAAGGCAGGTCTGTTGATTCATGGACTTTATATCTCATAAGAGACAGTTTTAAACATTGTTCCCAAATGTTCTCCCAGTCCCTGAAGAATTGATTCTTCAGCTTTTCCATTTTTTTTTTCTCTCCAGTTTAGGTATTCTAAACTTGGATTAGATCTCTAATAGAAATGATGGCATCTGGAAGGCATTTTAGTTACAGAAACTCTGACAAATATCAGAGGAATGCAACGTGGACAAAGTGTGCTAACTTCGTTTATGCAACAAGGCACTCTAGATACTCAATAGCATTAAAACTATTACAACTTCAAGCCATCCTTTGATGTACAGCAGTAGGATTCTGATGCAGAGTGTATTCACACTGAATTAATTTATAATAATAATGTTAGTGCAGGTATTAGTGTGTATTATAACTTGATGGTAACACTTTAAGGAAGGCTGATAGCCTTGAAAAAATACTGTAAATTTACATTTTTATTTCTACATAAAACACAAGCTTGTTTCAGTACATCATTTGAAAATCTAAGAAAGAGGTTTTTTTGTTTGTGTCAGGGAAAAACTAGCTATTTTACATAAATAAAATCTTGACTCTTTTGTTTAGTCATAAAAAAGGTATATTTTATCAGTTTGCTCATCTTTACTCAGAATAGATATTGGAAATAAAAAAAGCAATGAGAAATGCATTCAATAAAGTCATATTCTCAGAAATTTGTATATTGCCAGGATAAGCCCAGAAGTACTTTACTCAGAAGTCCAGTTTGATCCTTTTTTCCCATGTTTCTTGTCCTTTGAGTTCGTTCTGAGTGTACCATACATTACAGTTGTTGCAGACCAGTACATAGGAGGCAACACATGCCTCTCCCCACCTGTGTGCCTGCATAAATCCTGTTGTGAGCCACCCCAGAACCATTTGTAGCCATTCATCAATTAGGTTACAGAAAGTGAGTACCAGCAGTTGTGATGAACTGGATAATTAATTTGAACATTCAGATACCCTGTGGCTTATTCATATAGAAAGCACAAGTCACAATGCTATGCCTTAATGAAAAAGGTATAAGAAAGTTGCTTAGAAAAAGAGCACACACAAGGATCTATTCAGGAGGCACTATTATTAGGTGAGGAAAATAATTAAGTGCTATCCTGTTAAGCACACCATGCATGGGTTTTTGGGTTCTTTGCAACTTTTAATCTCAGTTAATTTTTTGGCTTTCATGTTCAAGTATGAAGAAAGGAGGAGAGGAGGGACTGAAACAGATGAGTACTGAGCCTTTAACAAGTACACTTCAAAGGACTCAGGAACTTGTTTCATAAATGAGATAATGACAGGTGGCAAAGAAATGTAATACTGACAAACGTGAAATCATTTCCATTAAAATGAAGAATAGCAAGCACAGGTATCCAATGCACTAAATGAGAAGATGATGCTAAGTTTTTCTTGTAGAATTAGATGAATTTTCCCCAAAATGCCAAAATTATACAATTGAAAAATTAAAAAGACATCTTGCCATATATTTGCTTTGTCTTATTTTGTACTGATACAAAATGTCAGTGATCCTAGCTATATAAAAAACTGATAGATATATGTCTGAATTTATAAATTTATCCTTTCTAAATCAGCATTTTAATCAGAAAATTAAAAGAAAGAAATAATAAAATTCTTGAAGCTTAGGTTTCATTTCTTCTAAGGATATTCAGGGCAAAATATCTTAATATTTTGCCTAAATTCAGGTAGAGTCAGAATATAGGAACTGAAGTTTTAGAGACTATTGAAAACATCATCTAACTCCTCCTTCTGGGCCACACACTGTCAGAGTACATTGGAAGGTTATTGTGGACGCTGTTCATTTTTGATGTTGAAGATAAGACCAAATATAGGGTTCCCAGGACCAGAGCAATATAAAGAGGAGATAGAACTTTTCCAATTTGCTGGGAGAAGATGGGGTAAAAAAAGCACCAGCTATGGCAATTTTTCCCATGAATCTCTCCAGTCTATGAGAATAGCCCAGGTGTGTGACCATAAAGTATACCTTGGGGATAAAATATCTGTTAATCATTTCTTTGTGAAACAGAAGAACAGAAGAAAAAAAAAAGAAAAAGTCCTGTAGTGCTAGGACTTCTCCCAGTGGTCTAAACCATGGGTTTGAGCTCTTAATCTAATGGCTGAGTAAATATTTAATCCAAAAATTGTTCCCTATACAGAAATCTAAATGTGTACTGAGATGAATATGGGCACTGAAGTTTTCCCCTCTGGTAAAGTGCTTTAACACTAGGTTTAAAAGTCTGATTGCTCTTTCTGTGTGTGGCTCAGTGAACCTTGGGCTGTTCCATGTAAGAGAGAATGGGATCAAAAGGAGATGTGGAAACCCAGGCCTAAATATCTTTCTTTGGTGATGCCTTACATAGAGAACATCTGCAAGATCAAGACCAAACATTTGGTTAGCAATGTGTCCAATAAAATTGCGAACCCTTGTGGGGTTGGGTAAGGCCCCAGCATAACCTTATTGCCCTGGATCCTCTCAGGATATGAGGAGGTCCCCTGTGGCTAACAGGGCACCCAGCCAACTCAAAAGGAGCACACATGGCTGTTGACCTTGAATAAAGCTGTAATGAAGGAAACTAATGCCCTCATTGAGGGCCAGACCCCATAGAGGGGAAGCTGTTTCCAGCTGAAAATCTTGGCCTTCACCTGAACTATAGCCCTGGCCATGACACCATAGTGCTTTTGCCTGGTCTGGTCTGACATGACACCATTCCTGTCTCCACAGGCCTGCCCAGCTATCCTGGGTTGAGTCTGACATTAGTTCACTTTGCTGTGCCTGATCCACATCCCCAACTTATGGGACAATGGGAGATGCTTGGCGCTGAACCAGCGCCTGCTGCCCACTGGCCTTCCCTGCCCTTGCTGGGGGGACGGGCCATGGCTGGCAGGGAGCCTCTGACACCCCCAGCCCAGGAAGCTGCCAGCCCCTGTGGTGCCCCATAGTACACCTCAAAACCATGTCAGATTGGGGATTCTCCAAATGCCAATGGCTGTGCACAGAGGGTGGTGAATTGGGATTCAGTGCTCTAGAGAGAAATCAGACAGAACATTGTCATTTGATCCCAAGTTTAGATCTCACATTTATGGAGGTTAAATTTAGCTGAATAGAGGCATGAAGTGAGAAAAAGCAAACAAAAAAACCCAATCAAACAAAAAACCGCACCAAAAATACCCACCACCAACAACAACAACCACAACAACAAAACAAAACCACAACCACAACAACAAAATAAAGGAGAAAAGAAAAATAAACACAGGCGTACCTGAGCTCAATAAATGCAATGACCTTCAGCCTGGCCAGTTGACTTGTATTCTCTGTATTCTCATTATTTTTTAACATTTAAGTGCAAAACTAACCCTATTTCAAACACACTTCACTAAATACATAAAGGTAGATATTGTATCTATTCATTATGACTTGGTTAAGCTTGATATATATATATTCTTACATTTTTTTCTTTTGAATATTCTTTTTGCATCCACTCCTCTTAAACCTCTAATGGAATTATAATCCTACATTTATGATAGAATATTTGCTATTTCATGCGTTTCACTGCAACGTCAACAATTTTTTTGGATGTTTCGTATAACATTCTGAGTATAATATCAACAATGCTCCATAAGGAAAAAAAATCACTCCCTCTGCTTTGACTCAGTGTCTTGCAAATCTATTAGCAATTCAGAGTGAGATGGAATCTACTTCTGTCAGCACTTCACCTCAGCTACAAAGAGAAACTAATGCTTTCTTTCACCATCACATTATTATGTGAGAGCCACCCTAAATCTCTGAGGAGGGCAAGTGATAATTATTTATAATATTCCATGAAAAGTATTATTTTATATCAAAATGAGCTTTGGTATCTCCTTCATCCTTTTCATTTCTAGGTTTTTTTTTTTACTTTTGTTTTGATTGATTTGCATTTCAAGTTCACTTTAGCATGTGTCCCTCTGTGAAGAAAAAGGTTACCTTTCTTTAAAAGAATGAACTGTTCCATTACATTGTATTTCTGTCAATCTGACTACTCAGTTACAACCACTGTGCCATTTGTGCCTATCTCCAGATCCCGCTCAATGCATCATTATAGCAATTTCAAGTTGTTGATTGTCTCTCCAATGCCATCATCAGCATGTTTTCCAGTGAAATCTTACCTGTTAAAGTGGTAAGATACTTTGCCTCCACTGAACAATTGCACTGTTGTGATGTATCCTGAAAATTAAAGCCTGAAAATTAAGTACTAAATTTTCACATTTGTTTTCTCCAGCTAATTTTGCTCCTGTCTAGATTGCATTTTTTCACCCTCAAATTTCTAGATTTTAGAAATATGTCTGTTTCCTCTTTATTGTCATTAAACATTCCATTTTAAACTAGCTTAGTATTTTATGGGTATTTGATGAGTAAGCTGCACAGCAGGCTGTTTCAGATGATCATAAATCTGAGTTTTGCATCCTGCAGGACTCTGCTGGACACCTTTACCTGCTCCTTCAGCCAATTTTCAGGCCACATGGCATTGCCCAACTAGATCATAATTTAACAGAATATTTTGGAGAAGGTCTTGCAAGAATAACATGATAACTAATACAACGGATGATCTGCAGTCCAAATTATATTGTACCATCTGCATTAGATTCATATACCCGCTAAAGAAAAGTGAGAAAATAGTCTGTATAAGTTTTATGAAAGAAGATATTGAAGGAAGATGAGTAATTTCCTGAAGTGGGAAGGTGGAATTTCCCAGAAAGATCTAACAGGACATTGTGGAGTATGTAGGTGAATCAATAGTTCAAACAATAAGTTTGAAGTTTGACAACAGCTCTAAGAGAAATGAGGACCAAAGAAGAGAGTAGAGGAAGAAAACTGATGCTGCAGTCCCAGCAATTCTCATAAATAGAACAAGAACTAGTAAACCAAGACAGAAGAATCTTAGTACTGTCAGCGACAGAATCAGTCTCAATTTCAGTAGAAATGAGTGAACCATACACAGCATTTGGAAACTATAAAAATGGAATAATTGTATGCTGTGTCATGTGGTGAGATGATGTCTCCCTCATGAAATGAGGATGCACTTTTCCTCTGTTATATAAGACCCTAGCTTCACCTCAGCTGCTGTGGGCAAGTTTGCAGGGCACCTCAGAGTGCAGGTGATTTCCAGTGTGGCAGTGTAATACAGAATCAGTGGTGGAAAGCTGCAGTACAACATTTAATTTTTCTCTAAAAGATGATAAATAAAAAAACCCAAACTGTTGGATAACAGACATATCACCCAATGAACCTAATGATCTTATATCCTCCTTCTCAACCTTATTGCACTAGTGGTCAGGTTGCTGATACAAACCCAGCCAATGCACTCACAGCCAGCTCTTAGTTCTTAGTCATTTCATTGCTCTGTCTTTTGTTTGGGGTGATCCACTGATAAGAAATGCATACATAACACATCTTCTTCATATTGGCAAATAGGCCATCTTTAATAAAAATTGCTGGCTGAACTGTTTAGAATTTATCTGGTTTTAGGTTCTCAGTGTCAGCATTCTTGTAAGGGTGGATTTCCAAACAATGGATGCTCAGGCTTATCCCACTATCAAGTTTCTTTTGAGATGTTTCCTTACTGCAAATAAGAATGTACTCAAAAGGAGTCATACACTTTAAAAAAAGGGTATTAAGATAACAAGTGCATTTTGATTTATTGCAAAAATGTTTTTTTCCCTCCAAAATTGTAATATAGGCTCCCAAGACGAGCTCTTCTATAACAGTTTTATGTAAAACTCCACAGTTTTATTTTGTTATAGCTTCTAAAATTGAGGTTTATAATGGAAGTAGTGACACTCCCAAGTACAGTCCTGGGAACTGAATTACAGTCATAAAAATTCACTGAAGCTTTACTGAAATCTCTCCTTTATTCCACAGAATGTTTTTTAATGAAGTTGGAGACTGTGGTAGTGTCATTGTCACTCATCTAAGATTACTGCTGCCTGCTCCTTCCTTCAGTTCTTCTCAACTTGAACTCTGTTTGCTCTACTACATTTCATAAGAGCTTTATTTCTCATAACTTCTCTTATGTTGAACTGTTTAAGGATATCAGTGTGTTGTAGCTGCATGTTATAATGTGTTGCATAATAGGAATAGTAAAGCTCCTTGAATAAATTACTGGAGGTTAGACAAATTCAATCTCTGTTAGGCTTTTAGTAAATCCCTATGGCATAAAGATAAGAAGCTTTTCATTAGCTTTCTAACAATCCATTCCCCTGAATTATGAATACTGATAAGTCTCTGCAAGCCTCATGTACTTTATCTGAAGCATTTAAGGCCATTTGCTTTAGTTATTCAATTTACATCATGAACTCAGACATACCCATGAAGACTTCACTTTTAAGAAACCTAAATGAATAATATTTAACCACTACATCTTCTATGACTCTATTAGAATGAATCAGTGTTGCTAAGCACATGGTAATTACCTTACAGTTATAAGACTTCCTAGAATTAAAGAAGGAAATTGGTATTATTAGTCATATTTGCAAGAGCAAGAAATATTCCACGGGTATGTGGCGATTGGGGAAACCCCCAACATTACTGCAGAAGCAAATGTTGAATAATTTTTGCAGTAATATGGGAATTTCAGAGTACTAGAATGATTTTGTATATAATCTTGAATGTTCCACTGGAGATCTCATTTTAAAATAATCAAAATAGTGTTTTAAGTTCCTTTATCTCTATTTAGTCTTAGAGCTCTATTTAGTCTTTTATTAAGTTGTTAAAAAAAAAAAAAAAAACAACCCAAAACCTTAGGTATTCAGTTGCATTGTATTTTATTTACTTTTTTGCACATACTGAAATTACGTATTCTCTTGTTCACTTTGCCTCATGCCCTTAAAACCTTGCTTTTCCATTCTTTAAGCCTTTTTCTAGAGATTAACATTTATAAAGAAAACAATTATGACTTCAGAAGAAAAAATCTTTCTATTTTGTTTACCAATATATTCCTAATATTAAGAACGCATGGTAGTAATTTAATATTTGAAATTATCACAACCATCTTCTCTAGTTAGAATTATTTGTACAAAAACTTGTGGGAAAAGTATTTCCTATTGTAGTTTATAGGTGGCTTTAAAGAAAAAAAAAAGAATCTGCCTTTTTAACCCAGCATTATTAGAGCATATTACCCTTTCACAACCTTTAGTAGGTGATGCCATGTTCAATAATTTATAACAATACAAGATGAACATAAAAACGTTCATACATTTTCATGTATATAATATGACTGTGTTTGTGCACATGTATTTAGCCCTTCTGATTTCTGTTTCTCTGTGTTGAATAGTCCCACTGAGAATGACAACAGCTTTCTTGCCATACAATGTATTTCTTTTCTCGGCAATCTACTCCTTGGTACTGTTACTTGGAGCTTTGCTGATAGCAGAGAAAGATTTTCAGCACAACACCTACTTTCTCCTATGCAACTGAACATCTTTTGAACACATGTTTGCCCATTGCAATGCTACCGCTCTTACCTAAGATCCAGGAAAATAAAATAATTGATTGGGATGTAATCTTACATCTTCAACACAGAATTAACAAGTTTACAAGCTCTGTGCAAGCTTATCCCGATACCGGCCGTATTTAACCTTAGATAAATAGAAAACAGAGCTAGAAGATATCTTGATAGTCTGATGTTAGCAAAGCTGTTTCCAAAAGATATTGTTCTAGGCCACTTAAATACATCACTAACAGAAGTTCAATAACTTTCCTATGTAAATTATTCCTATATTTAACTATGTTTCTTTTATAAAATAGTTTATGAATGTTTCATTTCAGATTCCTTGTTCACGTCCTTTTCATTGACTGCTTTTTACGCTGTCCTAGGTGAGTGTGGAGAACAGCTGGTTTCTATTCTTCTGCTGACTAATCTTCATTTATTTGAAGCTATTTGTGATGTCTTCTTCAATCCACCTTTTCATTACACTAAACAGTTCTTTCAAAAGTTCCTCACAGGTGTTATTCTTTGGGCCAGTGTGTACCTTCATTCAATAAAACCCTGGCTGTGACTCAGCTTACAAGTCGTGCAACAAAAAAGTTACTCAAACATATACAACTATTAGGAGAGAACAAAGATGAACCAAATTTACTGCATTGTAAACCTAGCAAATGATCTCTCCAGACATTTTCTCTGCTATCTTTTAATAACTTAACTTCAAATGCACCAGCTGCTTATCACGCTTTGAACTGGTATTTTCAGCCCAGCTATTGTTTCCTAGCTGTTGCAACGATGGCAGAGACAGTTTCTCTACTGCTGTGTTAATGTTTCCACCCCAGGAATCTTCCTGTGACACAGAACTAGTGTCAGGCTGTTGCTTGGTAACAACTTTTGTTTTCCAAGTTTTAATTTCTCCTCTGAAAACATAAGCCTCTTGATTTAATCAAGTTGAATGTAGATGTTAATGGCAGTGAAAAATTTTGGTGTAGGTACCTCAGTGACACTCCATTAGCAGTGCAGTTACACAGATAATCCAAATTGTTACTGGTTGTAAATCTTGGTTGAGCTTTCAGCAGCTGTTAAGTTTTGTAGATGAATTTTGCATTGACATTTGCAGTGGATGCAAAAATTACGTCCAGAAAGGTTAGTGGCTTTCAGGAGAAGCCAACATAGTTTCTCGTACTGGGTGTGGTTGTTCTCCTGACTGATAGGGAACATCTGAAGCACTGAATTCCCCCATATTACCTTTACTTTTGGCCGTCATGTCCTTTAAGTGAAATTAGTTATCATGATGCATTTTATAGAAACCCTCCCAAACATGGGCTTATGCCACTAGGATACCATTAAGAGGGGTTTTTGGTTTGGTTTTTTTCTTTTTTTTTTTTAAAGACAGCTTCTTTTAAACAAACAAAAATTGGACTTGATTCATGTATTATAAATCCCCACTGGGTTATTCTGTTTTCATGACTAATTTCTCCCACTAACCACAGCTTTACAGCCTATGACCTTACAACAGCAAGCAAGCTGTAAGAAAACATGGTCTTGTTGTGATGGTTATGCCTTTGCTCATGTTCCAGGTCCCCTGTGGCTTTTTAACTCTCCACACAAATACTACTTCAATTGCCTCTAGGCCAACTGCAGTTGTTGAATTGCCAGGGATCATGAAAGTAACCTGTCTCCACTGGATGCTCTAGATTAAAAATAAAATAAGACATTCTAATTTATGTTAAAATCAATATAGATTCTTCTCAAGTTCCCTGAATGAAACAATTCTCTAAAGGAAAACAAAATATTATTTTCAGTCTTTTGTAATCTCATACGCAGTCTTTACTGCAAATAATATTCCTTTGATATTAAGTTAAACTAATGATAGGCAATAGATGACATAATGAGAGTCATGATTGAAAAGAACAGTCATTTCACAATCCATTAACACTTTACCAGCTACAAATTGCTAAATATGAATTGACATTCAACTATATCAGAAGTGTTATCACTGACACCTCACACTGGAAATTATCCACTATATTATCAAAACTTGTAGGTCTCTCCAATCATGTGAGTTATCTGGCTTCCTTTAAAGGAAAATGTCAGGTTACCATTCACACACAAACAATGACATGTTTGATAGAGTTCCTTCTAAATGTAAGTTTGGCTTCCTTATCCTGCATAATTACAGAAATGCAAGTCATAACTTCCTATTAATGCAGAAGCACCTGATATGAAAGAGGTAATTATGGGACAATAATTGAAGGGTGGAGGGGAGCTCCTGTGGAATATCTTCTGATATATATATATATATTTACTGTATGTAACTGGTCTGCACCACTGTATAAGAATGGAGTAGATAATGTGAATTCTCAGATAATGAGACATGAGGTTTCTAAATAGATCATTTATCATAATTATATAATTTCAAGCTAAATATTTCTTAGGCTGGTGTATTTCTGGAAAGAATCTCTAAATAACGAGGAAGTAGCATGAACAATTTAGTAGTTGAAGCCTTCTTTGTGAACTGATACTGCATCTGTGACATGCAATGGTGTTGGGGCATGACATACTATGAATAAATCATTTAAACAAAGTCAGGCACCTTTGATCATTAAAAAATCTCATTACACTGCTTGCAATAGTACATGAAATGTTAAATTTGGCTTCTGGACAAGTTTTAAATTGGGCAATTTAAATCTGTTTGGTTAATTCAGATGGGTAATATTCCATGCTATTTTTTGTATCTGTGGGCTCATTAAAGGAGATCTTTCTTCAGTTCTCTCCTGAACTGTAATGCCTAGTATTGCTGTCAAGATTTTTTCTCCCATATTCCCACAATACATTAAAAGCACACATATTGAGATACAATTTTCAGTAAGGATATGAGATTAAAATCCTACTTCTATGTAGTCTGAAAATTCATCCATTAATTTTATAGAGACATTAGTAAGATACATTGGAGACACCTGTTTTAATAAAGAAAAAAATTTAGATTCAGGTAGTCTCTTTTAGATATCCAGAATAATTGTCCCTTCTCAGATGGATTAATCCAGACATAAAATCTATTCAGTATGGATCTCTTTTCTGTCTGATGGCTGTGAAGAGTGATTTAAGAGTCTAGCTACTTTCTGAGTTGAAGGTTCTTAGTAAGATTTCATCTGAATACTGACTCAGTCATAATTAGACAATTAAAAAAAAAAAAGGAGGATAACAGATCTGGGTTTGTCCTCTTTATAAATTGGATTACCTTCATAATTCACAATTACTCTGAGGCCTTTTCTTAACTGTAAACAGAGGTATCTCCAGATCAGCTGCAGACAGTTGTGACAACATACACGTTCTGGAACTGGGAAGATTTTTTCTATACTGTTGCACTTTGAGAAGCCGGAAAGGTACAATTCCTACCCACATCCCCACGCAGTTGTTCTGGTCCAGGTGTGAAAATGCCAGCTGCTGATCAATTTCATTGGCCATTGTTGGAACGTCAATACTGTTGTGGACAGAAAAAGATCAAGCAGAGAAAAGACCAGTTCTACGGCTCCCCACTGGGAGGTAGGGCATCCAGGTCTTGTTTCCTGCCTCAGGAACCCAGTCTGCCAAAGAATTAATAACTGGAACCACACCGCAGACTTGTCCCACACAGTGGTTTTGCCTTTGTCAGGGGGAAAGAGAATCCTGTGTCAAAATGAGAGTACTAGCCCTTAGGTACCACTAGAACTGCAAAGTGTACATTATATGTTTTCAGCACTTTCATTCTGTTTAAGTCCCAGTACAGATGGAATCTAGGGGATCTGAGTCTTTCTATTTCTGATTTTCCGAGAAGTGATAGACTTAAGTGTTTTCTCAGTCACTGCAGCATATGCTACAAAAGTAATGTCTGTGACACTTCATCAGTTAATGCATATTTAAAGAAATAAACATTCTTAATGAGAAACTTATAGCTTAACTTTGCACCCTTATATCCAAAATGAAAGGCATATTTGTGATAAACTTGGTTATGCAATACAAATAACGGATGACTAGAAAGGAAAGGTCAAGTATAAATCAGGAACATTTTCTATATTCATCAGCCAATGATGAATAAGTGAAGCAATTATTAAGATTTTTAGCTAATCAGCAAAATGTTAATTGTGTCACTCAGACACTGAGAGACTTGTTACAAGCATCTGTATTGAATTAGAGAACCATATTGAGTTTGAAAACTATGAATATTATATGTTGTCGTCCAGACCAATGAAATGTTACACTCTTCCATTTTGAACTCAAGCAATTCTTTGTCAAATTTCACTGCAGGAATCTGTTCTTTAATCACTCCTCAAGACAGGACTTTCTAATGTTTGAATACTAATTTTAGGTGTAACTCCGTGCTTTAGCTT
Organism: Scolopax mira; assembly: GCA_004320125.1. Taxonomy (NCBI): domain Eukaryota; kingdom Metazoa; phylum Chordata; class Aves; order Charadriiformes; family Scolopacidae; genus Scolopax; species Scolopax mira. The sequence goes on from BJBW01007741.1 coordinate 25,223, forward strand.
TTGCAATCCATACTTGGCTTTATTTCTTAAATGCGATAGGTGTAACTGCTAGCCATGAAGATGTTAACACAATACCACAAAAATGAATTTTTGTTGATGATATACATAGAATCATAGAATGGTTAGAGATGGAAGGGACCTTAAAGATCACTGAGTTTCAATCCCCCTGCCATGGGCAAAGCCACCTACCCTTGGACCAGGTTGCTCAAGTACCATCCAGCCTTGAACACCTCCAGGGACGGGGTATACCTAGTATATATCTAACTGATAGAAACCAGTGAGATTATAAAATAGCTATGCTTAGCAGCATTGCAATAATTTAATTCCCTATTTTCAATGTTCTGAACAACAACAGAGTAGACTTGCCAGAGAGAATGCTAGGACATTCTTTAAGGAATACTAGGACATTCTTTTTTGTTTTCCTTTTTTTTTTTTTTAAAAAAAAATAATTTCCTTATTACAGAGAGCAGGAAGCTTTGATGTAACTGATCCTAATAAGTTCTGTTTGGTTATAACTATAAAGATATAGGAAAAAAAACAACTACAATGATACAGGAAAAAAAAATGAGCTAAATGAAGAGAAGATAAAACTAGAACATGACTGGCAGGTGGAAAAGGGAAAAGTGAAGAAAGAAAACACTAAGAGTCATAGCCCAGTTGGTGGCTTGGACTAAAAGAATAAAACTATGAACTGAAAAATGTAAAATGTGAGACAAAGGATGAAATTTGTGACAATGCTTTGGGCTGTGTAAAATGTACAAGTAGTAGCGCCTCAGGTGTTTTGGTCATTCATCACTAACTGGGAAAAAACATAACGAATATTATCATTAGAAATAATACTTCCTGACTGAGATGTGCACTGAATCACCTGACAGGTCTTGTTTGTGTTTTATTTCTGTGGTTCTCCCCATGCTACAGATAATGCTCATATTTCGACATTTTAGTGATATTATTGCCAGTTACTCTAGTACTCAGATCTTTCCAAAATAATATCTCTGAACACAATTGCTAGAGCTGAGATACTTTTTCTGAGGAACAATCTTCCATCATAATTAAGGACTACACTTCATTGAAGACACTCACAGGTCTGTTCATAAAATATATTTCTTCCACAGAAGTTCTAAATTAAAATTTTATTAAGTGCACTGTTTCATAATCTGGTTTTTGGGAGTGTTTTTGTTCATTCGTTTGTGCATTTTTGTGTTTGTTTATTTCCTGGGAAATTTTAAAAATGTATTTTTTTTTAATTACTTAGATCTTTTTCATTATTATTTGGAAAGTCTTTGCATTTAAAACTTACAGTGTCATTCAGTGTGTGTTAAAATGACAATGACAGACATTCTTGTTTACTTTTGAGAAAGTTGTAATAATCCTGTGCATGGTCTTTAAGGAGAACATAAAGCTTAATTTATTGCTTATATTCTTTCTTTGGAAGTCTATTTGTTACTGCTGGTGCACTACTGTCGCAAAGATTAATGTTAAAGGATATCTCCCACTTTAAGAGATCAGTGATACTTCCTGTGATCTGGGTTTTATTTTCTGTAAAGACATAAGACCTTTATGGCGGTATGTAATACCTGTGATGCTGTATTTAATATCTGTGGTGGCTAATAACTCGATATCATATCCTGTCACACTCTCATTCAAAAGTTATTTGGATATAATTTTATTTCTGCCTACTTCTCTTTTGTGTGAGCTATGGTTAAAAAGCAAACAACGTGTAAAGTTGTTTTAGAAAGAGTAAGGTCAAGACTGCAGAGAGAACGAATTCTATTGTCTTTACATAAATTGATGAATCTACATTAACATATGTCATTCAGGGTCACCCACAAGAACAAGAGGTTGGGGAAGGATATTTTTCAACAAAAGCAAGTTCAGAGAATAGCAGAAGACTGATAAAGTAAACTGCTCTGAGAAGTGCCATTAATAGTATTACTGGTTTTAATCCTTAAAAACTGAATAAGAAAAAAATATGAGAAAAGTGAAGAAAATTACTAATGAGAGAAATAGTTATACCAATCTATACTACACATATATAAAACATAATGTCAGATTAAACAAGATAAACCCTTTGTCTTTACACAATTAGTCCAGGTTAAGCCAAGGTATATTCTGTACTTTGCCCAAAGTGGTGATTCCTATATTTCATTCATCTGCACAAGAAATAAAAAAAAAAAAATAAAAAATCACTCCTCGGTCATAAGTTATTGTCTTGAAAGATATAATAATGCATATTTTATAATAATAAACTTATAATAATGTATGCATAATAATAATTTACAATAATATTTGTGGAAATGTAATAGATTACATGTACTTCATAACAGTTATTTCTAGTTTATTTAACTAGCAAAAAACCCACTTCCTGACTACAACATGGGCTCTATTAAAATGTAAAACTGGTACCAAAACAGCATTGTGTGGAATTTCCAGAAACTTAGGAAAAAATCTAATATATATTCTCTTCTTAGTGAGCCAGTTTTCTTCATTTAAGTCCATTGGCTTTATAAACAATTTTTAACAGAATAAAAGGAAGAAAAGACAAAGAAAAAAAGCCATAACAAAGCCACAAACAGAGCAGCATACAATACCTAATTCTCATGCATCACTAATGCTATTTCACAGTCTTCTTTGATGAGGCAACTGCTAAGACAGCTGGTTCCTTCCCCCTTCCTATGATAATACCTCACTCGCGCTTTGGAGCTGTCAAATCTTTGCAGATAGGAGACCCAATTTAAGCTGCCCTGCTTCTGTTAACCACTCCTTATCACTCCTCTCACCAATCCTAACGCCAGGGCCTGCCCTGACCAGCTATTTTAGCTTTGTTAACAGGTTTTGTTCCTTCAGTTCATAGTAAAAATGTGTCCAACACTCTAGGGTTAATGCAGTAACCTTAAACACATGAGAGACTAGCAAACAGCCTTTCCTGTTCTCCATCTGTAGAAGCCTCTAATATGAAGTGATCTGCCTTCTGTACTGTTCTTTGCTCTTAATGTTTTTCATACCAATGCTAGAAATTATTGCTCAGTTCATGTTGGCCACCACCCAGGCACATTCTGCATTGTTAGTTGCTTTAAAGTCCCATGTGTTATTATAATATAAAAATCTTCTTGATTCTATGATATGATAATTTTGATAACAAAAATGCTTTCCCATAATGCAACAATATATGGAAAATAAATGTGTTTCAGGTCTGCCCATTTGTCCCTTTTTTTGCCTCCCTGATTTTGAATTTGTGTTTTACTTCAGAATTTTAGTTACCCATATGTATCATCCAGTTTCTGTCATCTTCAGAAATTTGAAGTGGAAGTGAAACTGGATAAGAAAACTAAATGAAGGACATATAACTCTTTCTGAGTTCAGCTAAAATAAGCAATGTATGCACATGTTTCTAAAATGGCACAATAGCTGTGACTTGACCTATGAAGTGTTTTGAAATCATCATTTACCATCTTAAACCCCAGTATGTGTTATCAGGTTCACTGCTACCAACAATATAGCCTGAATGAACAACCATATTCCATGGTGTTTCTGGATTACAGTCCCATAACCAGAAATCATAATGAAATTATGCTTACCAAAATACAAATTTATTTGTATAAAATATATTTGTATTTACTACATGGTGAATACAGCACTTAGATTTCTTTTAGAGACATATGTTCCTTATATCAGCAGAGCTATTCTATTTCTCTGCTCTGATCCATTTCAGCTTTCATGTTCTTTTAACCAAATTCAGAAATATAACCTCATGAAGGCTTAGAAACAAACTTCAAAGAAAAAGGAAGACTGCTAAAAGCAAGTTTTAAAATGTTACGAGCATCTGGATTTAGATATTATGGAAACAGGTGGGAAATTTATCTGGTTTTCTTTCTTTTTTTTTTTTTTTTTTCAGAATGGGTAGCACTTGCAGCCTACAGGGGATAATATATTTCAGCTCCTGCGGGAAATCCACTGTAGACTGTTACCATCCTCAAATTGTAATTACAGCCCTTTGTATCAAAGAAAATGTTGATTTTATACATTTAGTAAATTTCTAAAATCCATCTAGAAAATAAATACAGCCACAGATGGGACTGATCCAGCATCAGTAGAAATCAATCGGAAGGCTCTCAATGATTTCAGTAGGCTTTATACTTGACTGTAATTAGAATATGCAGATGTGCATCTTTTCATGAAGTAAGTCACTGGTACAATAAAAGGGTAGAAAGTTAATAATACACTTGAAGCCGCAGCATGTGGCTGAATATTAAGTACTAGTTAGATGAGCTGAGCTACTTAAAGAGTTGCACCCTCAGCAAAATCCTGAAATGCTTTACCTTAATGAATTATTTTTCCTCTGTGTTGATTCAACTTTTTGCAGAGAGCTTTTTGTATTTTGTGTTCAAATACTTTCCAATTTGAAAAAGTACTACAGTAAACTACCCCATATGTAAATATAAACATAGTCAGTGGTATTTTTAGTCTGCTGTAGACAGTCCTTGTTTGATGTATGATTATGATGTTATTTATTTCTATAATTGCTGATTTTATCCAACTATTATTTTGTGAGATATGCACATGAGACATATTATGTCAGCAGTTAAGCCACGTATAAAAGATTAACAATATCTTCTTGCTTATCTGGAGTAAATTATAGGGCAATAACACTGAACATTGTATGTTATCACCCTTGAAATTTCAATCTCTAACACTATATTTTATATTCTCTCCAGAGCATTGGTGACAGAATGTAAATACAGTCCTTAGTACATGCTTTAGAGATTACTTTAGGCAGGCTACTTTACATGGCAAAAATGGCAAGATATAAAATGAAGCCAACAAAAATGTATTCAATATTGTCATCAATGAACAGAATAAATGGTTTAAAGATGTTATGTTTAAACAAACGGAAAAGGATAAGTGGAATAGTCACATGCGTGAGAGGAATTGACACTCAAGGCACTTGGTGCTGTCGAAGAGGGGAAAGATGTTTCAAAGCTGAGGGCACCTGGTTCATCCCTGAATAAAAACAATTGCAGGTTGACCTACTCACTTGCAAACTGACCAGGAATTCAGGAAAGCCTGTAATAATTTTGTTCTTAAAAAGGGTGAATGATGCCTTCTCCTCCTCTACAACAAAGACATGCTATACACATTAACAGAATTAGTATTCTGGAATGATCCCTATCTAGATTAAGTGCAGAAAAAGAGTTCTTACAACATCCCACAAAGGTGAGTAACATCAGTTTTCACAGTTTATTTGATGTTTTAAACAAAGGTAACTAGAGTTACATGATTGGGCCAATTGTCAACTTAAATGAGTGGTAGAGGTGAAAACAGAATTTAAGGGGTTTATTTTCCATGTTTTAGTCCAGATAACCAAGTTGTATCACCAGACAATTCTTAGTTACTCAATTTTTTGCTGACATTCACAATGGGAATAGAGTTCATTCTTTTCTGAACATAAAATGTTTTCTGGTCCGTTCTGCCATGCATCTAACAGTATTTTAACACAAGAAGTCCCTCTGCTATTCCCTCTGCATGGGAGGAAAAGCCTATCCAGCCGAGACTTCACTTAATGACAAGCTGAGTGCCAAGGTGTGTTTTTCAGGGTAGCACAATGTATATAAAGGGTCAGAAGGGAGCAGCTATGTGTCTCAGCTTGCTTTACAGAAGGCTGGCCAGCTGTCTCCCAGCATAATGTGTGCATTGAGACAGCTGGACAAAGTATTTCGGAAACATGTGGGAGCAACATATGTGCTGTTACAGGTCACTTGGTTACTCATGCTGTGGAACGCCTTGTAATTCCTGCACGTGGACTTGTGCCCCAGAGACGACTCCATAGTAGCTTGCAATATGGGAAATTAACTGATAGTCAAGGATTCAGTTATGCTTTATTTCCATATTTAAGAATATACTGAGGAAGTGGATAAGTCTGGCAGAAAAAAATTATGAAACAAAAGAACTGGGTGCCAGGTGTAACATGAGATAGATGAATAGCTTTGGTCTCAGAGTTGTACTTCTGGAAAACAAACTTTACATGTAAAGTCTCTTTGCTTTCTTTTGTAACACTGAAGTTTTCTTTACTTTTGTTCACTAAATATTTTAGTATTCTAGAACCAGTATTTTAGAAAATACTACAGCCAGCTAAATTGTTGCAATTTTATTATTTTTAAATATTATTTTTCTGCTCTGGTCAAATGGCACGAACACAACTTTCATATGTTCTTTTTTTTTTGTGTGCCACCACTTTTACTCCAGCAATCTATTACTCCCTTTACAAATGTGATATTCTCTAATGGTGTGGCGTCTTTTTTAACAACTATTTACAGCAGAAAGAGTTGTTCACAGAGGAAAATGAATTGCAGCTATTTTAATTCTGATTCATGCTCCTCATTCTGTCTTTGTTTCAGGAAGTCTTTAAAGCAGGTTAAGAAATAGTATGAAATCAGTATCCCACTCACACAAAAAAATTGTGCAAGATCACAATTACACATTTTATGAACAATCAGAATCAGAATCACAGAATCACCTAGGTTGGAAGGTACCTTTTAAGATCATCTAGTCCAACCAATGGAAAAAAAACCAAACCAAACCAAAACAAACCCCCCCAATTAATTAAAAAAAACAACAAACAAACAAAAAACCCACACAAACCCCATACTACACCCAAAACAACACCAACTCAACACTAATCCATATCCCCAAGTACCATGGTAACTCGTCTCTTGAATACCTCTAGGGATGGTGCCTCAACTACCTCCCTGGGCAGCCCATTCCAATGCCTGACAACCTTTCAGTAAAAAAATATTTCCTAATATCTAACCTGAACCTCCTCTGGTACAACTTGAAGCCATTACCCCTTGTCCTATCATCTGTGACCTGGGAGAAGAGACTGATGCACATGAGTTATTTAAAAAATACTGAGTAAAAGGAATGCAGGCATAACAAAAAAAAAATGAGGCAGAGTAAATTGTCACTACCTTTAAATATGTGTTTTCTCTAACTAAAGTGTAGAAAGCAAAATATTTACTATATTACTTATTTTCTAATATATATTTTAATTTTATTTCCATTTATCGACAACTCTTCAGATTTTTCCCGGGTATTTTTCACAGGGTTTGTCTGACCTATGCCTGTACTGACTAGGTTGAAAAATCCTTTTTTCCCTAGACGGTACTTAATTGACAGTAATTGTTTTTATTTGGTTTCTTGTTTCATCCTTTTTTTGTATTTCTTGCCTCTATCAGTTCTTTATCCTGCACTCAGCTATGATATGATATTGTGCATTTCTAATCTTACAAGCATTTTCAGTTTGTCCCCATTAGTGTACTGTAAGATTTTTTAAACTAAAATTATCAGCAGCCTCTCTAAGTACACATTACAGACTCAAATAAAACTGTTCCCAACTCTATAACTGTGCACCCATACATTTTTCGTTGTATGTGCAAGTAGTCACAATAACCTCAGTAATCTTCTTCGTAAACCTAATTAGATATATGAGTACTTGAAAAATTAGAACTTTGCCCAGAATTCCTCATGATGAACAAAGTTGCGTGCAACTGTTTTCTTTGGAAAGAAGGGGGTTTCCTTAATATTTCGTTTGGCTGAAGAAGATAGAAAGAAATTCAAAGAATAATCAAAGAGGAGTGAACACAATAAGGTAATATTGTCACTGAGAAAGAGTGTATATTTCAAGCGTTATGACCATATGTATAAGCCCATAAAATAGGTATCTATAAAAGCCTAACAGGAGATGAGACCGTATTATGTTGGTGCTTGTAAATTGAGGCTATTTCTTCTTGCCTGCCATCCCACAAAGGAGCTGTGCTTCCTGCCCTACCTCTGGTCTCTTTGTTAAGGCTATTGATAATGAAAGCCCTATGGGTTGCTAATATAATACCCTGTCACACTGGGAACATTGTATTATCTAGTGACAACCAATATGAGTGTAATAACTTTTTAACGGCTAAACACACATGCAGCCAGCAGGTTCCCTGGTCTTGGGTAATTATTTTTCACAGCTAGATCTAGAAGTTGTCTCCTTGCTTCCGAGCTACCACCTTACTGAATGAGTGGCTTTCAGTAGTCCATTCAGTCTCGGGAATCACTGTCAGAAAAATCCCTTAAAAAAAATAAATGCAACCTCTGACTTAACAAGTGTGATAAAAAAAAAAAAATTAAGAGAATAACCAAACCAGTGTTCAAATGATGAACTATTTAATCTCTTTAGTTAAACCAGAACATATAATTTGGAACATTTTTACTGGTTACAGATCAAGACTGGATCAGTATATCTTCCCCTTAAAGTCAGAAATTCTGTACCATATCCAAGTTTTTCATCTTTAGTTTTAATCCATTATAGAGAACAATGAGGCCATAAACATTCTTGACATAAGGAGTCGTATAATTGGATTTTTCTTCTCTCTGTTCAATGGATTCTGGAACATTGCCTTCACCATCTATTTGAAAGGCCTACTAACATAACACATAAATATTCCTGCTTCTTTTTAAACATCTTAATTTGCTCTGTTGTTGTTCTTAACATTATTTCTAAGCATATATATTCAGATTCTCTATCCCCACATACACATATGTGACCTGGTTTTCCCAGGGTAAATTAAGAAATCTGCAATTAATTGTAAGAACCGGCACTGTTTTCTGAGACTATACAGTTAAATAAATTCCATATCCAGTTAAAAATTACATCTTCTTTTAATATAAGTTCAAAGATACTATCAGTTTGCCAAGAGGGAAAAAACCTCACCCAAACCAAACAAATACAACAAAACGCAACAACAAAAAGAAGAAGGGAAAAAAGCTACCATGAAGAAAAGAATAAACAGATCTCTCTGCTCAAATGGGCTATGAAAATTATCTCCAGTTGTACATTGATCGTAAAAAGAGAATGCTAAGGAACCATGAGCTCAGTTTTCATCTGACTGCTTTCAGTTTAACAGAGTATCTGCACCTATTTAAACAGTTTTCATTACATCAAGCTAAATCAGAAGTCCATAAAAAACAAGTGGAAATCTTCTTCTATGTTCAGTTTGCTTTAAACCAGCTTCTATGACAATATAATTAAAGAAAGAAATGGTCTGATACCTCACTGACAATAATTTCTTTGTTAAACTTCAATAAAGGTATCTCCACTATTTATTTATCTCCTCCTCCCAAGGTCTGTGTGCCTAGTTTGAAGGAAGGTCATTAAGTTCCTTCTAAGATAAATGTTAATTATTAGTTAGCAGAAACCTCACCTGTCTAGGTCTACACAATAGTTGAAATATTTGCAGTACTTTTTAATTATAAGATAAGGTGGGCCTCACATTGCTCACATTCTCTTTTATTTAATTTTCCTGAGCATTCTAAGAGGGTTTTGCTGCGTTTTTCAAGCATTTATGTTGTTACTATTAATTTCTCCTTCCAAGATTTCTGAAAAAACTATACAAATATATATGGCAATATCTGTAAAATCTGTATTTTTCTAACACATAAAATAAGTGTAAGAAGACCAGTACAATGAAAGCAGGAGGCACGGTTAAGTGTTAGCTTCATGGTCTTGTTATTCGTGATTCTGGGAAACATTTATTCTAACAAATGGAATTTTGTGTCTCATTTCTTGTCAGCAGTGAGCAGTAAGCGTTCCTATAAAACCCAAAAGGTATTTAGGTTTCCTGAAACCGTTAAAACATTTGAATTTAAATGTCCATTGGTGTGTGCATGATGGATTAGTCATGCGACTCTTAGAAACAATAAGTGTTATGAATTTATTCCATTACATATGACAAGGAACACATACCCTTTCAGGATGAAGTACCATATGTTTGGTTTGTTTCTTCTTTAAAAAACCCCGACGTGGAAAGAAATGAAATAATGAAAAACTTAAATGGATTTTCAAATATGGACAGTAGACTACAGTGTTCCCTCAACAGACATGCTAGCTGCTAGAAGGCAGCAATGTCATATACTAAATATAGGCAAAACTACTCCCATTATTTTTTCAGTATTCACTTCCCAAGTAGTAGCATTGCAACTATAATTGTTCCTAATACTTGTTCCCTGAATGTATCTCTAATGAAAGAAGTACCTTTTGCATGAATAGAAGCAGATACTTTATGGTTCTTCTGGGCAAAACCAATTTGATTTCTAGTTTTCTAGATTTTGAAATTCTGAGGATTTTGTTTTACTTTGAATTTCACAAAGAAATAGTAAAACATGACATAGCAGGTAACTTGTTTTCAATCAGTACACCTACTCTAAATATCTAGAATATCTAAAGATACTCTAAATACTGTTTAAATTTTCACAGTTTAAAAGAGAATAGTTCAAATACCTTTTGCTTCAAAGAATAATCTGTGGGTTTTTCACTTATGTGACAACTTTCTACCACAGCTGAGAATTTTTCTGAGTTATTTCACTAGGATATGTTAGAAGCAAAGAACTAACATGCTGGTATGAAAAAGTTTGTTGTTAAGGCTTACTAAAATTTACAGGGAGATTATCGTATGTACAGACCTGGAGAGCTGTTCAACTCCCATAAAAAAATATTTCTATTGCAAAATCTCTCTTTCTGTCTCTGCAAACTAAAGAAGCACATGCACTAGCATATAACTAAATCCTTATTTGTGCTTTATATTTTCCTGTTTTCAAGAATGATGGAAGCCTATTGATGTTATCCACAGTAGCCTTTGCAAATAGATAAGTAAGAAGGACATAGATTTGCTAGATCTGTCCTGTTCTTCACAGGACATTAGATATAGAAAAGCAACTCTGAAATAATCCCTGTAGTTCTAGAAGCTTTGTAGTTATCGGAATAAAAATGTTTCTCAAGGTTCTGTTACAGGCATCCCTAGTGCACTGAGTGTTCAAGTCACAAAGTAAAATATAGTTCCCTCTATTTGACACTAGAATCTGAGATTTGGTACAACACCAAGATCCTTAGGTGTCTACATATTACTCAGTTATCTAAATGACTATTACAGGGAAGAACCTATCGTTTGATTCAGCTAAATAAATATAAATCTCTAGAATCATCCAAGGTGCCCAAGATGATCAAAATATATATGCAAGGAGCTGGCAGATAAAACAGAGTCTATGAAAGAACCATGTCACTCTGTATCAATAGCTGTAGGTCCAGCTATTGATGGGTATCTCAGGTTACTGGAGGTCTATGTTTAAGAAATCGAATTAAAAAAACTGATCAGCACAATCAGTTCTATTATGGAGACACCAAAGTGCATGCTTCATGAATTTAATGCAAGTCAACGCAAAATTTAGGTATACATGTGTTCTTATTTTCAGATTAATTGTATGTTATATTTCCTTTTCTAGATATAAATATCTGGTGTCATTCAAGCTCCATTAAGTAATTCTGCATTGCTACTGCTCTAGGAGGTTACTGATTCTCCTAGAAGTTCTGTACTTCACCTGCTAGCAGCACCTTAATGCTCCCATTACACAGAGTTTGCCATTACTACAAACCACCATCTGCACTGGGATGTGATTGCAAATGTGCCTGGTGCCATTTGTATGCCCTGGAGGCCATATTCTCTTCTCTCAAGGACAAGCGTCTTCTGTAGGCTAAGTGGTACACTTACCAAAGCTATGGAGACGTCTTGGTTATCCTACAGCACCTCACACAGCACTGAGCCCTGTTTTGGATACTGAATCATACCACTGGGTCATTTGAGTTGTTTCCCAACTGTTTTTTTTTAAATGTTATCTTCTTCTAATGGGAGTTTACATATTTAGAATCATAGAATCATAGAATGATTTGGGTTGGAAGGGACCTTAGAGATCATCACGTAGAGATCATGGGCAGGGACACCTCCCACTAGAGCATGTTGCTCAAAGCCCCATCCAGCCTTGAACTGGAAGTGTTCAAGTGGCCTTGAACACTTCCAGGGATGGGGCATCCACGACTTCCCTGGGCAACCTGTTTCAGTGCCTCATCACCCTCTCTGTAAACAATTTCTTCCTGGTATCAAATCTAAATCTCCCCTCTTCCAACTTAAAACTGTTGCCCCTTGTCCTTTCACTACACTTCCCTCTCTCTGGCTCTCCGGTAGTCTCCCTTCAGATATTGAAAGGCCATTATAAGGTCTCCCCGGAGCCTTCTCTTCTCCAGGCTGAACAACCCCAGCGCTCTCAGCCTGTCCTCACAGGGGAGGTGCTCCATCCCTCTGATCATCTTCATGGCCTTCCGCTGAACCCATTCCAACAGATCCGTGTCCTTCCTATGTTGAGGACTCCAAAGTTGGACACAGTACTCCAGGTGGGGTCTCATGAGCACAGAGTAAAGGGCAGAATCACTCCTGTGACCTGCTGGCCACACTTCTCTTGATGCAGTCCACTGCACTCTTGATATGGTTGGCTTTCTGGGCTGCCAATGCACAATGACGGCTCATGTTAAGCTTCTCATCCACCAACACCCCTAAATCCTTCTCCTCAATGCCTTCCAGCCATTCTCCACCCAATCTGTATTTGTGTCTGGGATTGCCACTTCCCAGGTGCAGGACCCTGCATGTGGCTTGGCTGAACTTCATGCAATTTGCACAAACCCACCTCTCCAGCCTATCCCCATCCCTCTGGATGGCATCCTTTCCCTCCAGTGTGTTGACCCCACCAGTGAGTTTGCTGTCATCAGCAAATGTGCTGAGTGTGCACTCTACCCCACAGTCCATGTCTCCAACAAAGATGTTGAACAGCACTGGTCCCAGTACGGACTCCTGAGGAACACCACTCGTCACTGGCCAGCAATTGGACATTGAGCCATTGACCACAACTCTTTGAGTGTGGCCATCCAGCGAGCTCCTTATCCACTGAGTGATCCATCCATTGAATCTACCATTTTCCACTTTGAAGACCAGGATGTCATACGGGACAGTGTTGAACGCTTTGGACAAGTCCAGGTAGATGACATCTGTTGCTCTGCCCTTGTTCACCAAATGTGTGGCAGTATCATAAAAGGCCACTAAATTTTTCAGGCACAATTTGCCTTTGGCTGTCTCCAATCTCCTCCCTAATTTCCGTGTGTCTTAGCAGAGATTCCAGGAGGATCTGTTCCATAATCTTGCCAGGCACAGAGTTGAGACTGCCTGGCCTATAGTTCTCTGGGTCTTCTTTTTATCCATTTTTTGAATATTGGGATTATGTTCCCCTTTTTCCAGTCTGCGGGGACTCTGCCAGACAGACATGATTTCTCAAATATGATGGAAAGGGGCTTAGCAACTTCATCCGCCAGCTCTCACAGGACCCGTGGATGGATTGTATCAGGTCCTATGGACTTAAGTACCTTCAGGTTCCTTAAGAGGTCTTGAACCTGATCTTCTTGTACTACGGGCAGTTCTTCTGCAGAGCCCATGGTTTTGCCTTCCATGACTTGGGCATTGTGGTTTGAACCCTTTACAGTGAAGACTGAGGCAAAAAATTTCAGTAGCTCAGCCTTCCAGCTCACCTCATCCATACCCTGGGTGGTCAGGTCTCCCGTTTCCTTCTGGAGAGGGCCCACAATTTCCCCAGTCTTGCCTTTGTCCCTGACATATCTGTAGAAGTTTTTCTTATTGTCTTTCATGTTCTTGGCTAGATTTAGTTCTGCCTGGGCTTTTGCTTGCCTGATCTCTTGGTTCCTGACCACTTGGACTGCTTCTCTATATTCTCCCCATTCTGCCCGTCCCTGCGTCCACCCTCTATAGGCCTCCGTTTTGGTCCTGAGCTTGTCCAGCAGTTCCTTATTCATCCACACAGGCCTTATGGCTATTTTGTCTGACTTCTTCTTTTTTGGGATCCACCTCTCCTGAGCTTGGAGGAGGCGATTCTTGAATACCAACCATCCCTCTTGGGCCCCTCTCCCCTCTAGTTCTTTTTCCCGTGCTATCCTCCCAATCAGATCTCTCAGGAGACCAAAGTCTGCTCTTCTGAAGTCCAGGGTAGCAAGCTTGTTGCGCGTCCTCCTCGCTGCCCTATGAATCTTGTACTCCACCATTTCATGATCACTGCAGCCTAGGCTACCCTTGAACTTGACATTCCCCACCATTCCTTCCTTGTTAGTAAGGAAAAGGTCCAGCACAACTCCTTTCCCTGTTGGCTCCTCAATCATTTGAAGAAGAAAGTTATCATCATCGCATTCCAAGAACTTTCTGGATTTCTTGTGTCCTGCTGTGTTGTCCTTCCAAAAGACAGTGGGGTGTTTGAAGTCCCCCATGAGGACCAGGGTGTGCAAGTGTGATGCTGCTTTTATCTGTCTATAGAGGGCCTCATCCTTCCTGTCACCCTTATCTGGGAGTCTGTAGCAGATCCCTACTGTAACATCACTTGCCCCTGTGGTCCCTTTAATCCTGACCCATAATCTCTCTTTCAGGTCTTCATCCATCCCCAGGAGGAGTTCCATACACTCCATCTGGTCATTGACATAGAGGACAACATCCCCTCCCTGTCTTCCCATCCTGTCCTTCCTGAAGAGTCTGTAACCCTCCATTCCAACACTCCAGTCATAAGAGCCACCGCACCACGTCTCGGTAATGCCAATAAGATCATAGCCCTGGAGGCGTATGCACATCTCTAACTCCTCTTGCTTGTTCCCCATGTTGCGTGCATTTGTGTAAATGGGGGCACCTAATGGGGCTGACTTAATGGCTGGAATTTAATTTAGGCATGCATCCTAATTGTAGGTGTCTTAATCTAGAGCTGAATCGCCCTCTGCTATGACTAACACTTCCTTTTCTCTCAATGGCTCACTCTCATTTCTATTTCTCGTAAATGTGCATCAGAGTAGTACTCTTTCCATTAACCATTCAATCAGAAACATATTTGTTGTAGCCATTAAGGGGTGGTGACCTGAAAGAAAGAAGTATATATGACAAATCTTTAGGCACTTGCTGTATATAAGTGGTATTTCTGCTGAATAGCTGCAGTGTTCTAATTGCATTCCTACAATCATGAAGGGATAACTCCCCATGTGGATACCCTTTCTGAACAGTGATTTCTACTCTTTTCTAAAATAATTGCACAGCATCCAAAAAAATAATTACAATGGAGGAGAGAAATTACTGTATAAAGGCAATGCATATTGAAGCAGGCAATGTATATTGAAACAGAGTTCACAGAGGAGTTATATGAGTACAGCAGCAACAAAGTAGTTGTACTGCTATAACACTCCTGTATGACGTCTCTAAGCAGGCAAATCTGGGAATTTTCGATAGATAGTGTTGCTGGTAGGGATCCAGCTCACTGAGTTATTGGGTTGGTGATTTGCCTTTTCTCTGTACCATGATCAGATACATCAGACACTTGGAAAGAAAATTTCATGGCTAGAAAGTGGAATTGTTCAAGAAAATAGTAGTTTTATTGGCTGAAGATAAATTTTTCCTGTCAAGAAATAATAGGTTCATTATTACTGCTTTTCAAGTGTTATTCCTTTTCCTCTTTTTCCCATGAAGAAGTTGAGTGGGCATCAGGAAAATCTGCAGATGTTAGAAATGCCATCTTTTGTCCTCTTAGCTGGTCCAATAAAAAAGCAAGCTGTCCTTACAAACGTTAATAGTTCCTTAAGTTCAAAACCAACAATGAAATGGATAACACAAAATAGCTAAATGAGCAGTGGTACATATGGACATTAAATAGGAATTGGAATGTGAATATGAATTAAATATAAATGTGAATACAAATAACAAATACAGACACACCACATTTCACAATGTAGATTTTGAAATAATAATAAAATGTTGATCCAATGAGAGACCTACAGGATCACAAAACCACAGAATGGTTGAGGTAGCAAGGGACCTGTGGGGATCACCTTGTTCACTTCCTTGGCTCAAGCAGGGCCATCTAGACCAGGGTACCCAGGATGTGTCCAAGTAGTTTCTTAATATCTCCAAGCATGGATGCTGCACGATGTCCCTGGGTAACCTGTGCCAGCTCTCAGTCACCTTCAAAGTAAAAAAGTGTTCCCTGATGTTCAGACGGCACGTCCTGTGTTTCAGTTTGTGCCCATTGACTCTGGTCCTGTCCCTGGGCACCAGTGGAATGAGCCTGGTTCTGTTCTCTCTGCACCTTCCCTGCCCCTGAGACTTCTCTTCTCCAGGCTAAATAGTCCCATCTCTCTCATCATTTCCTCATAGGAGAGATGCTCCAGTCCTTCATCATTGTGGCCTTACTCTCTCCAGTAAATCCATGTGTTTCTTGTGCTGGGGAGCCCAGACCTGGACACAGTAATCCAGATGTGTCTCACCAGTGCTGAGTAGAGGGGAAGGATCACCTCCATGTTGCTTGTCATCCTATAGGAGACCAATCATTTATTTCACACTATATTTAAATTATTACATTTGAGAGCAGACATGTACAACAGCTTCAAATCTGCACAGCATTATATGCTATGTGGGCAGTTTTGCATACTACAAAGAACTGATAAAGCCAGTATCACCTTATTTTGGATTTTTATTGTAAACACATATAGCTAATTATAATCCACACACACTATTATTTTTATTATTGAATGAATGTTAATCAGTTAGCTAATGCCTGTTCTGATTTGTACCATTTGCAGTGCTGCAGATCGCGTGATACACATAAGGAATATGTTGCAGTAAAAGAAGCAAAAAAGGTGTGAAGTGCTTCCATTCTAGATTTAACCAGTTAGCATATTTTTCAAACTACTATTTGAAAACTAAGTGTTTGATCTCATGGTAAGTTTAAATAAAATTCAGTGAAATTGAGATTGTATCTTTTTGCATGTGTGAAACATTAACTCAAAAGGCACTAAGAAGAGCACTTTCAATTGGACAAAAAATCACCTGCAGGATCAGAAAAAAAAAAATCAGATGTTCTTTGAGTTGCAAATTGAGCAAAGATGTCTTCTGTTTTTTCTTATTTTTATATACTTTAACAAGGTAAATTAATAGCACATTATTAGTGTAGTAAGAAAATACTCAATGATACTGAATTCAGGTATCAGTAAAAATAATTGAAAAAAATTACATCAGAAACAAGTATTTACACGAAAAAAAATGTTTAAATGCTTTGTTTTGACACAACATTTATAAGGACCTTTCAATATCTGAAGGGAGACTATAGGAGAGCCAGAGAGGGACTCTTTGTCAGGAAGTGCAGTGACAGGACAAGGGGTAACGGTTTTAAATTGGAAGAGGGGAGATTTAGATTAGACACCAGAAATAAATTCTTTCCTTTGAGGGTAGTGAGACACTGGAACAGGTTGCCCAGGGAAGTCGTGGATGCCCCATCCCTGGAAGTGTTCAAGGCCAGTCTGGATGGGGCTTTGAGCAACCTGCTCTAGTGGGAGGTTCTCCATTGGTTGCCTTTAATAGAAACAAGTACTAGCTCTTATTCAAGACACAGATCAATGAGCAAAATATCATCTTTCCTCACTCTCAGTGTTTAAAAAAAACAGTAATCCAGAGAACTATGTCATATTTACACTGAGTGTCATGACATCTAATTTAATGAGTATTAAAATCCTTGTGGAGAATGAACTTCATGATTCCCGTAAATGAATTTACTAGATTTCTGTCAGCTTGGAAATAGACTGTGTAAGTGTAGCGGAGCAGTTAAAATGCAATCATCTGCCCTTAAATTAGAAAAATGCAGTGATATTAACTAAAGGAAGTGAGATTCTATCGGGAATTAAAGCCAGTATAGAAACATCAACTTTTTGAGTTTGCTTAATCAGATTATAAAATACAGGACAAATAATCTGAAAATAGTATTTTAAGACAACATGATATTGGTGGTGTATGTGAATTTGAGGCATTTGTGGAGGAGTGAGGTGGCACTAAAGAGAATTATCATAATCTTCTTAGCTATCAGACTGTGTTACCCAGGAGGAGACTGGAGTTCTCCCTTGTAGGTACAAAGCTTAACTGCAATGCTAGAAAACATACACTTGAAAGGTTGATAAATGTGTGTAGCTCCAAGCTTAACAGTACTTGGAAGACTAAAATATTCAACAGGTTTTCTTTCTTAAAATTTGCCTAACAATAGACTGTCTTTTAGTAGCCCATTCTTAAAACTACCTTCCTTAGTTGTTCCTAGATAGAAAGAAAGAGCACAAATTAACCTATAGATTGGAAGATTCACATATCAACATAGAATAAAACTACCTATTTTAAGGTATTTTACTCTGCAATCCTTCAAAATAGTTCTTCTATGTCATCTTTCCTAAACCAGTAAGATAACAATGAGATTCTCTAACAAAACCCATGATTTGTTCTGTCATCATTACCACTGATGACAGCATCTTACACATGTTTCTGGATAAATCTAGTTCTTGCAAAGAAAAGAAAACATCCAAAAGATAGACTTTGGTGGTGAAATGACAGGAATAGGGTTATCTCTGTCAACTAAGTAATCCCAGATCTCCTTTCACCATGCTCTTCTGCACTGATTTATGAGCTCTGTGTAGAGCCCGTGTCAAACAGAGTTACAGTAACACAGTGAACTCCCAAGAGGTAGCACCATTGAACCCTGCAGACCTTCACAAGAAGTGTTTTCTAAGGTTCTATACAATTCATGTCAGATTGAATACATCTGGGATAGATTTAGACCAAGTTTATTTCCAGCAGAGCTGTCCAACTGTTCAACACTTATTGAAAATCATTCTTATCCTTGAGATAACTGTGATCTATTTATCATTTTTTAATATATAGAGATCCACGAAAGGGATTATGATTCTGTGACAATTAAGAAAAAAAAATAAAAGGAAATCATCAAAGTGAATGTTGAACTGAGAATGTAAACTAAAAAAACCTGTTTATAAGTATCCTCTATTGGCTGTTCGCTATTTTCCATATGTGTGTAATCCGTTGGAGATGTCATTAGCTTTAATAAAATGCAAAAAGAACATGAAGACATTGATGTGCTGTATTACTTACAAGCTAAGAAGGATGCAACCTGCCTGTTGTCCTCCTTGAGAGCAGACAGCAGTGCAGAAAATTATAGAAGTTTAATGGAAACAATTTGCTGTAGTTGATACAAGGCTGTTATATTGCCCTTTGAACACTGAACAGTACCAAGAATTCTTGCATTTCAAAGACCTTTCTTTGTTTATTTTGAAATGTTCCTTAATAAAACTAGTGAGCAGTTTGTACAATTTAATCCATAGCATATAACTTCTTTCTCCTGCTGTATTTCCTTGCTTTATTCCCTAAATTATTAATGGGCAGAGGAGAAAATGAACATGGCAAATATAGTCACTATTGATGCATAAAGTTAAGGCAAAAATAGATAAATCTAGTATGTGGAAAAGAAGTAGAAGGAGCTAGTAGATTTTGTTGTAGAAAAAACTGTACATTCACCTGGCTAACAATTCAGTCCTAAGTTAGTACTTCAGAGCTCTGAAGCAGTTCATGTGCTTGAAGTAATGTTAATATTTTGGTCTGTGTTTTTGATTTTTTTAACATTTTTTTAAATAAATTCTGTTCAAAACATGTTCAACCTTGGAAAAATATGAAAAGGTGATATCTGAGTTAAGCAAAGTACCATGCAAAGGGAGAAGTATAAGCACTAGAAGATGTTTGAGTTTTGTTTAAATTCAGTGCTTGAGGTAGAGCTACTCCCTGTGAAGTTGGTATTGAGTGTCTGGAAAGTAACCTAAAGAAGAGTGTGCCTGGCACGCTTTTTTAAATCTGTTTTTCCACAGCAGGCATGAATGCAAATAAAAATTGGCTCAAACTTGAAATAAACCCAAACTTCATATTATAATTTTTCCTTCACTGTAAAAAGCAGCATGAGACCTCCAAGTCCTTACTGCAACTCATCAGAAAGGAAAAACTATTAGGATACTGATATTTGGAGAGCAATAAAAGAAAGCAAACTTGTATTATGTAACAGCTTTGCCTTTCTCCAGGTTTGGTACCAGTTGTTGCCTGATTTATCTTGCCTGCTTCTCCCTGTCTTCTGAAAACAGTTAATTCTCCTCACACAGGAGTCATTCAGGCTTCACCAGTCCTCTCCAGCCTGTTTTCTGCTTCTCCTTTTAGCTGCATCAGGGCCATTTTCCCACCCTCCTCTCAGTTTATGTGCTAGCTGTCTTGAATGGTAATCCAGCACTCACCTCCCAGTGTCCCTTTCAGCCTTCGTTATTCTGCAAGACAACACTAAAGGCAAAATTTGAATTTTCTTCTCCTGGGAAGAATCTGTTATCAGCAAGATTCCAGTGAGTCAAATACTGACAGCAAACATATAACAGCTTGTGAGTACTTCACTACAGTGATTTGAATCCTTATTTGTTTTGAATTATTTCAGGGTGAAACAATATGGATGGGTACAGCATAATTTAGGTGAAATAAGTAGGAAAGTTTGAGTATTAAAACCAATACAAAGCAGCAACTCAAAATCAAAGGAAATCTGAAGTGTGAAAAACCACAATGCTGGGGGACTTTGATCCACTTTTTTCCCATAAAATATTTTTCTTCATGTTAGATAAAAGATAGTGCTTTGCCTTCCATAAAATACAGAAAGCCAACAATGTTTTGTGAATCTCTCTCTCATAGCTTGACAGAGATAACTTCTCGTACTTGAAGTTTGTCTTAGGTTGCAGAGTTAGAGGGCCTTTAGCAGTGAACTTGAGCAACACTGAAAACCGGTGATTCTGAGATTAATGGTGTCCAGAGAGTTAAACAATTTTGATAGGAAGTTCCTGGAAAGCTGACAGTTTTTAATTAAAAAACTAAGTTACGTATATCAGGGGCATTTTACAGATAGCAATATTCCTTCGGAGTTTTGTCTCTTCTTTCTGTTATTAATATATGGTTTCAAAGGCAATTAATTATGATTCTATCCTTTTAAACTATTTTGCCCATAAAGCTTTCAGAGACTTTTACATCATTCTAGGACACTATACATAATTTTAATGCCTACCAAACATGATATTTTAATGTATTAACATAACTGTCTTGACATCCAGAGTTTGGTACAAATCCTTAATTCTTTTGTGGTCTGTAAAGCTCATGCTAATGAATTATTAAAAGCCTTAATTTGGTTTGCAAAAAAGAGATGTAAGCCATGTAAGAAGATGCTTTCTATAAGAGTTGTGGTCAATGGTAGCTTTTTGCACAATATACTGCTCTTTCCTGCTAATATTTTATTCAAACAATTGTAAAAAGTGGTTTGCCTGTTTTTTTTTTTTTTTCCTGTTAGAATAAAGTAACTGCTTATTTCAGTCTGAAATATTTAATTCTTCTATTACTTCCATTGTTATTTAAGACTTCATACATTTACTTGTCAATTTCATGGGATGATTTTTTAATGAAAACTACTATCATGAATAGTGAAGCTGTCTTTTAAAAACACGTCTTACTCAAAATAAAAAAAAAGGCATTTCTAGAATATTTCTTTTTAGAACTGTTGTGTGTCTTTCCTGTGTATGTCCATTTCATAAAAAGATTAAGTACTGGAAAACAAATCTATGCCTATTATTTGGGGAAAAATTAGAGAAATAACTATGTTCACTTTCTTGAAAAACAGCATAGCAAGTAACAATTTATTTAGGTCTTCTACATAATCTCCTTTCCAATTAATCTTTATTCTGTGTGATTTCAAGAGTAATGAAGTAATGGAAATTGGGACTCTGATATCTTTTTGAAAAGTCAAGTCCAATTATCTGTTGATTACAACAGCTTTCTATCTACCTGTAAGACACAGATTTAAATCAGCTGCTTATAGCTGGAGAGAGAAGAGAGGAGAACAAAGGAGTTTCTTCCATGCAGAATTTCTCATGTCAGAAAACCTACCACTTGCCAAGATACAAACAACTTCAAACACAGAAAAGACTGGACCTTCTACCCTGATATGATATGAGCACAATCTGCTAGACTATTGAGTTGTATTAAGCTATTACAAATTCTTTCCTTACTGGAAAGAAGGAAAAAAAGAAGGAAAAAACCACAAGAATTTCATAGAATTATTTAGGTTGTAAAAGACCTTTAAGATGATAAAGTCCAACTCTTAGCCTAACACTGTCAAGTCCACCACTTAAGTATTTCCCTAAGTGCCACAGCTACAGGTCTTTTAAATACCTCCTCCAGGTATTCAATCACTTCCCTGGGCACCTGTTCAAATCTTTGATAACCCTTTTAGTGTAGAAATTTTTCCTCATATCCATCCTAAAACCTCCCCTGGAACAACCTGAGGTTGTTTCCTCTTGTCTTATTGCTTGCTACTGGGGAAAAAGACTAACCCCCACCTTGGTACGACTTCCTTGTTGTAGAGCAAGAAGGTCTCCCTCAGCCTCTTTTTCTCCAGTCTGAACAACCCAACTTTCCTCAACTGCTCTTCGTAAGACTTGTGCTCTAGACACTTCACCAGCTTTGCTGGCATTCTCTGGACATGGTCCAGCATCTCAGTG
The DNA here is from genome assembly GCA_004320125.1 of Scolopax mira. Lineage (NCBI taxonomy): Eukaryota > Metazoa > Chordata > Aves > Charadriiformes > Scolopacidae > Scolopax > Scolopax mira. The sequence continues at coordinate 47,565 of BJBW01007741.1, forward strand.
TCTTTCTTGTATTCTTATTTCAGTCTTATTGAGTTACAACTATTCAAAAATCAAAGGAACGTGTATTAGAGATCATGTTCATATCCATTGGTAGGGAGTTTCAAGCAGAACAACTTCTTGTCCATTCTTTATGTGGCAAATACGGTGCTTTATGAGCCCTCAGATTTCTAATTTTCTATTTTTAAATTCATATTCCCTTTCCTCCTTGGAAATCCGTTTGAATTTTATTAACTACACTACTACAAAGAGATGTCCTTTTAAACACTTGTAGTGATTTTAAGCTTAACAACAGAGAGAACAAGTCATTAGAAACAGATTGAAAGTGGAGAGTAAAGATGGAAGAGAGCCAGAAATGAAATGCCCTGACCTGATACACAGCTGATCACAGTCAGCAGTTCTGGAGCTAGTCATACAAATATTAATCCAAAAGATTTTTCCCATGTATTAAATTACAGAAATCAGACAACTTCATTTAATGTAACATGGTTATTTTTAATTCTAATACAGCTCAGCTATGAAAACATCACCTGTTTCTTTTTAAAACTAGAGATAGAGATGGCCTGAACTTCAGGGTGGGACTTGGAATCATACAGAAAGTCACTGGCTGGCAGGAAAGAGAAGAGACAGAAGAAATGTTGAATCTAGCAGTTGACTGATATTATTAATAACCATAAGCATGGAGCTAAATTCAAATGTCCCAAAGAGTAAGAAGAGGAGGATATTTGGATATAGGGGGAATACGGGTACAGAAAGGTGTGGGAAAGAGATTGCTTCCCATCATTCTCAATAAAAGGTTTGAAATTTGGAGGTTGCTCTCCTTTGAGTGTAAAACATACATACACATGTCCTCACCTTGGTTGAGTCTGCACCTTATGGGAGTCTACTTTGCACTATGGACCAAGATCCTCAGTCCTTACTTCCTGGTGTTTTGAAAACCTGTTTCACAGATATCACAAGCAATCATTTGACCAAATGTAGGCATTTGAGTGTGGTGTCCCATAGCACCTCTGAGGTGAAGTTCAGTTGCTGTTGGCAGTAGTTGAAGTTAAGCAAATTAACTTCAGGTCCCCTGAAAGTGCCGATTTCTGTACAATAGCTATAGAACGCAAGAACCAAGTTCAAACATTAATGTGATCTAGACATGTCAGGTTGAGTTAGAAAATGTGTAACCCCCTAAATGTTATTTCACTTTGTTTTATGAAGATTAACTTCTACTGATTTAAAAAAATACTATACAAGGAAGTCTTCAGCGTGGTATTGCTCTAAATTCAAGTTTAGTTTATATTTTGTTGCTGCATCCCGAAGAAAATTCACTTTAACCTTGGAAATTACCGATCATTTCAGTTTGCTAGCATTTCTGAGACACTATAAGTGTGGTGATTAAAACAGTAAAATACCTTTTACTTTGACATTGTACTTTGATTTTCAAGCAGTCTAAAAGAGTGATCGCTGGGAATTTTAAAATGAAAATACATTTCAAATGATGGAAACATTTAATTTTGAAAATTTATTAAAAAATGGTTTTATCCCTGCTTCAAAGGAGAAATACTAGCTTTATTAGAAATGTTTTGATTCAATAATAAAATAATTCCAGCTGAATAATTTTGCTGGGTGCAATCTATACATACAAAAAAAGAATTCAATACTTTAATAAAAAGAAGGAAAAAATACAATATAGAAATACAGGAATATTTGAATCAAGGTAATATAAATTTTCCTGTTGAATGAAACTATTGGTTTTCAGCATTGTAATTAATTTATGATATTTAGTAGGTAAGGAGTAGCTCTGCATTTTCTGAATTATAAGTATAGTAATTTTTTATCTTTTTTTTTTCTGTAGACAGTAGGCAGTAACACTTCTATGCAGATTAATATTTATTTACACACTGTAGTGAAAATATGCAGAACACATATTATTATTCGTGTTGACAATAATTAGCTATATGTATACAAGCATGCATTCTTATGGTGCAATTATTCTATGAGATCTGCTTCAGCTAGAAGAGTCATGGCTGTCGTCTGGGGAGGAAGGAGAGGCCGCATCTTTAAATCATTATGGAGTTTTACTTTGTAAATGTTCCTTGAACAATCAAAAGATCATCAGAAGACCACACAATGTCTGGTGTCTAAACGATTTGGGAGATCATAATAGGATGATCCAAGCTTTGAAGATTTCTAGTGGTCTCTGATGATTGATCCCATCTTATTATCATGAAGCAGAGTACTTTATATGATTATATTTAAATTTAATTTTTTTTTTTGAGGAAAAAATTTAGGTGCAGGTAACTGAATGTGGTATGCGCCTGTATTAAAAACTTAATGTTTCTGTTGAACATTTTAAAGCATCAAAAACTTTACCTGACTTTTAAATCTTTAAATGTGTTTAAATGCACTTACACATTGTGGGCTTGGATGTTTAGCTTCATGGGGAGGGTTTTCTCAATGCACAGTGGACTGCAGAGTTTCTTAATGCACACTGGGCTGCAGCATGAATATTTTTAGTATGAGCAAAGGACAATTATCAGTGTCAGTCTAGGAGAGAAAGTTCTTAGTTTAATTTCTAGGGCCAAGAGTTGCACACCCCGGCAACCTCAGGAGACAGTCACAGGAGCGCACTATTGATGAGCTCACCCAATGGTAGAGTCTAGCCTTTCGGCAGCAGCACCTAAAATTGGGTACACAGAAAAATTCTTCAGTGTGGGCCTTGCAAGACTGAAACATGGCCCTCTTCTAAAGATTTAAGGATTTCCATAAGAAAAGGGAGAAGTTTAATGAGATTTATCCCATCCTAAGCATTTGGAGCAACAATCCTTTTTGCCTGCAAGGCTGTGCTGATTCTTCATTTTTGGGTAATACTCATGTGAAAAAAAAGAAAAAAGAAAAAAGGAAAAGACGGTGATAAGAAGGACTTGATCTACATTTGTCATTTTCAGTTATTTACTCATTAATTACTGTGAGATGCATTATCCTGGCTGCCTGTCTCAGACTAGAAGGGGAGGTGGGATGTCATGAATGTGGCACCCGGCTGTGAGCAAGCAAACCTGGAAGGGCAAAGGCTGTGCTTTTCTTTGGTTTCAAAGAAACCATGTATCTAGGTCCCCCATGGGTGGGTATTCATGGTCTGGGAGGCACAGAATCAAATCCCGCTGCTGATACCATTTTCTGCCAGAGGCCAAACAGAGCAGGGAGGTTGGACAGGACATCATGTCAGGTCCTGATGTGCCACCTTCTTTCCACCCCTGTCAGGGAACAGCAGGAGATTCCCCTAAGGGAAGGTGAGCCCGGAGCTGAGGAGGATGAGAGCCCTGACAGGGCAGGGGTCCAGGCCAGGCTGGCATGTTGGCATGTGGGTGAGTGTCAGGGTCAGGCCCAGTCAGGGGAGCCAGAGTCAGATGGGATGGCGGGGCAGGGCTGTGAGGATGGGAATGGGCCGAGGCCAGGCCAGGATGTTGGCCTGCAGGTGGGCCCTGCTTGTTGTGGCTTATGGCTGTGCAGGGCTGTGGCAGGGCTCGTGATGGCATCCTACAGCCCCTCTGGGGAAGTGACTAATGGCCATGGGGCTGGGATGGAGTCCTGTGGCATGGGTTGGGTTGGGGAGACCTGGAACCTTACTGGCGAGGGACATTAAGCCCCTTAGGGCCCTGTCACTCTCCTTGGTCACTTCTTGTCAAGAACTTTTTTTTTTTGTGATACTTATTTCTTCCCAGCCCCACCAGCCCCTAGTTTTCCTAGTCTTAATGATCTATATGCAGAAGCACAGAATGTCTTGCAGTTGTGGTTCTGTCTCATGTCTTGTTACTGACTGTAGAACTCACACTTGACACTTTTCCTTAGCCCAGATGCTACCTTAAATCTGTAAGCAGTCCATACCAGTCACAGCTATCAAGAAGTAGGTATTGCTGTTTGAGAGCAACAAAAATTGAGAGATCAAAGATTTAGTTTTGGAATTCATTCCTCCACCACACACACAAATAGCCAATCATCTGCCACCTGTTAGTGTTCAATTTAAGATATTTTTTTGACTACAACATGCTGTTCCCGCCCTGCACTCCCCGCCCTGCACTCCCTGTCCCCCGCAAACAATGGTCACTGCTTTTCATTTATTTCTTTTCCACTGTAGTCTTGAGACTGAAGACATCTACTGTCTCCAACTCCCAACATTTCCAAAGGTAGGAAATAACCTCAAAATATGTTGTAAATAAAGACACACCTTGTATCAGGCTGAATAAATCCAGCCTATAGCTAATGAAAAGGAAGATGAGCATTTTGCTAATGATTTAATTACCTTTACCATCTTTAACATTATTAACTTAACAAATTTTAGAAGCTCCTTCAAATTAGGAAGTACACTATTTCCTGTTTACTCTTCCTTAAGTGTATCTAATTTCAGCCAAATTTTCTCTGAAAATCATCTGGCATTATACTTCTACCATGATAAATATCAGAAGAAATCATTATCTAGATCTTTATATATTTTCCTGTTCCATGCCTGTTCTTTATTTCATGGCTTATCCCAACTCCACTGTGATTAAGAACAACTTCTGTGCTCCACTAAGTATAAAATAAAACAAAAAGGAAAATTTTTATACCTCAGATATGTTAATCTGCATGGAAGTCTTAATAGCCTTAAATTAAACTACAGTGTTATAAGAGGAGTTCTTATTGATGTATCTAAGTTAGTATTGCCCATAGAATTATACTTTCTTTATATAATTTAGGATATTTTAGTCTGTGGAAATTGTGGGGTTTTTTCCTATTATTTTACATATTTTCCTTTCTTAATTGTAGCTGTATGAAATTCACAGAGCTCCACGCTGTTAAAAAAATATATTGTTTTTATGGTGCTATTGTGTGTGGATATAACAATGAAACCTACTACTTGAGCTTGTCGACTATTCTGAACATTTTCATTGTCATTTCAAACATTTGTAAAGCAAATATGAAAGCCAAGCTGTTTCATTAATGATTCCTGTTATTCTGGATTAGTACCATTTCTTTCCAAGCATTACTGATATAAAGAGAATACCTTGGCAAAATATCAAAAAACTTGTTAAGAAATATTACATTTTTTATTTCAGTTACTTACAGTATACAATCTGGTATCTGCAAAAATAATTTTTAATGGATATGAAGTCAATAATAAGTTATTGCATAATATTGTAAAGTTTACTCTCATGCCCTTCAATGGGAAAGGAAGGAAGGAAGGAAGGAAGGAAAATGAGAAAAAGGAAGCAAGGGAGGAAGGTTAGGAAGATCAGGGATCAGGAAGGAAACTGGGCAAGCTCGTCTAGTTGGGGGTGTCCCTGCTGACTGTGGGGAGGCTGGAGTCTAGATGACCTTTGAAGGTCCCTGGACCATTCTATGATTCTATTATTCTATGATACACTCTTCCAAAAATTGAATGTTACCGTATTTTTTTTAATTATAGCTCAAAACACCTTTTTGAAACACTCATAATGATATTTATTTTGAATTTCCTGAAAAAACTCCACTGTTAAAACTGTTTGGCACCGCAACCCTTCTTTTTGGATGATGAAGAATATCCAAACTGTCAAAGAAAAATGTAAAGTTCACTCTTTCTGGTCGCTCACCAGGCAGCTGTGTTTGGATTTACATACTGATTCTGCATGTTGAGAAAACAACTAGAGTTTAAGGAACCTCTAAGCACTGTATGTTTCTCTGGACACTAGCCTATTTCCTGCACACACACCCCTCTGGTCCGGCTGACTTAGGCTCCCCAGGGTGTCCAGGCCTTCCAGACCTTTGCAATAGCTTAAGCACAACCTCTCCAAACTCCCCAGTCATCATCCCCTGCCCCCTCACCTCCACCATTTTCTATCATATCTTAGCAATTCAGCGACATGCAGAAAAGGACTGGAAATCTGGAATGCCTGCAGGACTCTTGTCATGATGGTTATGCTGCAATCAGATAAACACCAACTAGTAACCATACAGAAGAGAGATACTAATGTCTCCAGAGTCTGCTCTGCCCTGCAGGATGGCACAGCCTTCTCTTCCCAGGAAAATCAACTTCTTCTGTGCTAGGGCACAATGGGCCTTAAACTCCTGCAGGGATCATTCCACAGATAATCATCACAGTGTCTGTAAACAGCAGATTTGCTCAATCTCCTCCATCTTTGTCTAAATTTTTAAAGGAAACTGAGGAGACTTTCATTCTAGGGAGCATTGCTAGGTTGGTATGAGATATGCACACTCTGAGATCCTCCTTCCAGACACCCATATCCTACAGCCAGAAGATACAAATGACAGAAGGCGATAGTGGTTCTTTGTTGCTCAGAGGACAACAGTTCAATAATGCCAAAAAGCAAAACCAGAGAACATTCAGAGTAGAGCAAAGTATCACAGAAACAGGGAATCACAGAATTGTTGGAGTTGGAAGGGACCTTCTAGAGATCATCTAGTCCAAGTCCCCTGACAAAGCAGGGTTGCCTAGAGCACATTACTCAGGACTTCATCCAGGCAGGTCTTGAAAACCTCCAGAGAAGGCGTCTCCACACCCTCCCTGGGCAGCCTGTTCCAGTGCTCTGTCATTCTCACCATAAAGAAGCTTGTGCTCATATTTGAGTGGAACTTGCTATGTTCCAGCTTGTGCCTGTTGCCCCTCATCCTGCCACTGGGAAAAGAGTCTAAAAATTTAGCTGACATGAGCAGCAAAAAGTATAATTGTGAAGGCTTCTTCTAAAGTTTAAAGAGTACAGTACTCTAGGTATGTGATCATTATCACCATCTCAATACATGAACTACTCAGCGTCGTCTTAGTATGAGAGGTGTTCCCGTTTCAGTGATAAGAGATTTAGCCAGGGTCTATTTTTAATACCATCTGAAAGCTGTTTAGTGATTGATGCAAAAATGACTGTTGGTTATGGGGTTGGATCATGGAGTATGCAAGCAAAAATTTCAGAGTAGCTCATTAGCTATGAAATGGGTAAGCATTGGTGCAGCAGAAGAGAAAGCAGTGTGCAAGATGCTGAGGGACTGCTAGGAAAGGAAAACTGTTATAGGTTTGCCAGAAGTTTTAATAAGCCTGCAAAATACTTTTCTTCCCATAGATAAGGATAAGAAATTTCTTATTTATCTTATCTTTTCTTTTGGTAAGATAAAACTGTTAGGAGAGTTAACTGCTGAGGAACAGCTTCTTGCAGCATTCATGAGGATTCAGGAAGGAATCTATCCCAAATCTACCCCAAAACGACAGTGTTCAATAAAATATATAGCACTTCGCATACAGACAGTGAAGTCTTACGTAATTCAATAAAACTTTTCCCGGCCAATAAGAATAAATATTTAGAAAAGTGAGATAGGTTTATATAAGCAAATTCTTCAGGTTTCAATACTGGCTCTGTTTATATCTAAGCAACAATATAAATCAATCAATCTTGTATGAAAGAAGTTTTTAAAAAACATTCATACTAAAATAAACTGTTTTGAAAGTCTAAAAATGACAATTTTTCTGGAATAGTAGCTAGTTGCCAAAGCTGTTCAGTTTCAGTTGGTCTTATATGATAAGTAATTTGAATATAAGATTTTAAACAACGATAAATCACTACTTGTCCATATAGACAAGGCATTATGCTTAGCACCATTGCAGTCATCAGGATTTTTTGAAATACCAAGTGGAAAATAAAAGCAGTGAGGCCCTTGATATTTGTAGTTTTATCACTTGTTTTAAAATATCTTCAGAAATGAGAGTAGAAAGTATGGTTGCCCACAATAATAATATTCCACGTTTTGTTCTTTATGATTTGATGTTCTAATACTTGTCTTATTAAAAATAGAAATTCATGCATGAATTTTCTATTACACTTTCTTCTTTTTTCAGATATGACACATTAGTATTATATTCTAGCTTCTGGAATTTTTTTAATTTTTTTTTTTTTTTTTTTGAGACTAGGCCTAATACAATAGCTGTGTTCTTCTCAGAGAGCTAACATAGACTTTACTGTTTTAAGTGAAAAGGAAATGTAGTTACCTAGAATGCAAACAAAATGGATATGAATTTTATTTAAAAGCACATAAATTCAAAATGAGTCATCCTGTACTTATTTTTCATTTTCATTTCCATTTTATGGAAAATAAATACCCACTGAAAATGCATGCTATAATTGAAACTTTGATACATCTGGCAAAAGAAACTCAGAAGATATTACAACATGCAATATCTTAAATTGTAACATGCACATTATAACTATTAGTAGATGCACTTTTGAAGTTTCTTGATCTGTATAATCAAGAAACATATGTAAATATCCATTCTTTTGATAATTTAAATGGGATACATCATTAAGAAATGAAATAGGAAAAAAAAGTATTTCTGAATTGTAATACATGTATATTTTTCTAACATTTTTGGGGAAAGCTACAATTTTTTTCTGAAACTGTTCCCCCTTTCTACACACAAACTTCTGGATTCTTCTAGCTTTGGTTGATTCCTTCTCTTGAACTCATTTTAAATTATAAGACAACTCAATGCTTATTCTTTTATAATTTACAGTCTTTAAAGAAAAAAAAAAAAAGTCCTCAAGCAAAACAAAATACATAAAAATTCAGTCTTTCTCTTTATGATCAAATACAGAAAGTAATCTCTCTGTATTAAGCAAAGGTCTTGCTACAAAAATATGTAAATGAAAGGCTAGAAATTTGTAGGGGCAGATGTTTTGTTAGTCCACAGTAGTGCTCTGAACGTGATAGGTTCTGAGTTGCTTATCTAAGGTGGTAGTATCAATGGCATGCCTACCATCTTGGCATACGATGGGCACTTTATTGAAATCATTTTAGGTGCTTTTACCATTTCATATTGTAAAACTGATTCATAGGGCCTCTCAAGCAGCAAGGCAGCAACACAAAGATGTGTTTCTTTGAATATTTAAATCCCATATAAAGGCAGAACTTCAGTTTACTGGGAAAGCTGTTCCTCACACGAAGTCTATCTAAATATTCTGAATGAGAATCCTAATTCAGACATGTCCAGCCTAAAATATTTATCAGAAATTTCAGATCTGAATTCTAAACCTCCCTATACTTACCCATCAAAAGTGACTGCCTAGGGGAGCCTGAATGAGAAGAAGTCATTCCTCCTGTAAAAGAGATACTTCAGATTCCGAAAGATGGCTGGCAAAAAGGACATAACCTCTTGTCTATGCCATTGCATTCTCTAGGTAGTTGGTTCCTAGAAACTCATTAAATTCTGATTGCATATAATAGCATTTTGAACTGGGATGGAACACTTTCTTCTCTCAAAACACCAAAAGTTATAGATATAGAGCCTATTCAACAAGAGAGCTGCTGAATCTCCTCATGGCAGCTCTAGTTATAGCCCGGTAATGAGAGTCTCTTACCCTTCAGAGCAAGGTAACTTGCTTAATCTTTGAATCTTCTTGAACTGAGAAGAATAAAATTTTCAGAACTCCCATTTCTTGCTCACGGGCTTCAATCTGAAATATTCAAAAATACACCACTTCCTCCTGTCTTTGTCAAAGAAAAACTTAATAACACAAGATTAAGTAGGCACATTCCAAGTGTTATTTACCTCAACTTTAGTAAAGACTTCGTCACTGTCTCCAATAACAATCTATTGGTACATTATTTTACAGAAACAGAAAAACTTCATAGAACATGCAATGAAAACCCCATATGCAATGCTGCGGTTTTCTAGCAAAGTTCAGTCCCAGAAGGAGAAGGTAATATACATACGTAACTCACACCCACCCTAACATGATCTTTTCACAATATGGAACACATGTTTACATCTGTCATAGCTACTGTATGATAACTAATGAGTTACAACCTAGTAAGTAACAACCATTGCCTTGAGTTGTTTGTTGACTGCGGTCAAACTTCCTGCTATTGTTTGCAAACTAAAAGTAAACAGGAAAATCTGAGTCCTCTATAGATGTATATACAACCATAACTATGTATTCACTTTCAGGAAAACTAAATTAGAAATGTGTTCTGAATGAAGACCACCTCTAAGTCAACATAAATCCATCTATTTCTGAAATACCTTCTCCAGACTATAAGTACAGTGTTAACTCATCCCTTCTTAGAGACAGCTTTTTCACACATTTATTTGAAAATGTCCTGCAAGGTAGTAATGTTATCTAGGATTTTGTATTTTGTTATTTTTTCCTATTTCCTGGTTGTTATAAACAGGGCATTTCTTCAGCCCCCTGCAACCAAGTTATATTTATAATCATATAAGACAGATATTCAAAAGCCATTTGGACATGGTCCAGGACAAGAGGGCTAAACCAGGTGACCCCCATCATCCCTTCCAACCTCAACCATTCTGTGATTCTGTGATTGATTCTGTGATTCTGTGATTCTGTGATTCTGTGATTGTCTGCCACAGTTAACAATTTCTCTTCTACAGTTTCTTGTTTTGTTACAACCTTTTCCCAGATTCTGCCTGGAATGAAGAAAGAGCTTTCACTGTCCTGTGTGAAAAACCTAAATCATTAGGTGGTGTGAGTTTCCTAGTTACAATGAGGCAAGCAATTTACACCATTGAAAAGGTGATTTTAGAGTGTGAACTTAACTGTTCACTGGTGCTGAGGAGACAAGGGAATTAACACGTGGCTTTTAGAGAAAAGAAATTAAAGGGTTTGCCGTTCTGTCAAGAAGAGATAGTCCACCAGTAGTGGAAAGATAATGAGAAAGATGGCTGGAGGAATCAGTAAAAAGAACAATGATTCACCTAAAGAATTGATGAAAGTAGATGTACATGTCACTAAAGAGAGAAAAACTTAGCAAAAAAACCCACCCTTTGGGACAACCCCACCTTGAGTACCAGGGCCAGCAGTGACTTGGGGCTAAAATCTAGCACTTGGCTATTTGAATGATCACAAGTAAATAAATCCTCTGTTTCAGCTCCCTTGAAGTACCTAAAATCAAACTGATTTGAGAGCTGAAATGCAGTAAGACATTTTTTTTTAATTTATCTTTCATTATGATAGATTACAGTTTGGGCATTGTTTATTTTTACTATATAGTGTGTCACTCCTACATAAAGAAAAGGAACTCCATAATAATAACTCTATAGATATAAGTATTCCACTTCAATCAAGGACTCAATGTGTAGAAATACTTAGCAACGGAGTCAGCTTTGGGTGACTAGAGAGGGTAACTGGAACCTAGTTAACAGCACATCACTTACTGGGAGTGGAATAATGTTGTCAATTTGATAGGAAATTGAGAAATGAGGGAAATTTTTCCAAAGTTCTGAGCAAAGACTTTTTGTGTAATCATGACCATGTGTCTTGTATGTCCCACTTTGTCATCACCAAAGATGACTGCAGCACACCATGAGGCTGCAATTAATTGGAAGCATTGCCACTGACCCATTCTAAAAGATGCAAACTCAGGGAGTAAAGATTTAATAGAAGGTAGGAGATTGCAAAAAGGAAAAAAGAAAAATCCCAGAAAGTAGATGACAGTTATACTGACAATGATCTTCCCCCCACCCAACTGGATAATTCCTTCAGATATTTGTACAGACAATCATATTCTTTCTGAGGCTCCACACTCCTAAAATGCACAAACCACATAGCTTTAGTTTCCATTTGTAGAATCAATTCTTTGTTGTCCTCATTCCTTTACTGTAATTTCTTGTGTCATATTGCAGACATATTACAAATGTTTCTTGACAATGTGTAATACATGATTCCACTTCTACTACTCAAGTCCAAAAGAACATCTAAAAGAAAGAATAGAATCCAAGCCCTACAAGTGATCTCTATCCTCAGAACTGACAATATTTCCCAATTATCTATAACTAAAATTCACAAGTAGGCTTGGCCATTGTGCTGAATTCATCACTGAAATTCTTGGTTGATCCCAAGACCATGTCTTGAAGAACTAGTTTATAAGAAGCTCACCAAGAGCTGGCAATGTGTGCTGGGAACTTGGAAAGCCAACTGCATCCTGAGCTGCATCAAAAGAAGAGTGGTCAGCAGGCTGACGGAGGTGATTCTGCCCCTCTGTTCTGCTCTTGTGACACCCCATCTAGAATATGTGTCCATCTCTGGAGCCCCCAACATAAGAAGGACATGGACCTATTGGAGTGAGTCCAGAGGTGGGCTATGAAGATAATCAGAGAGCTGGAGTCCTGTGAAAACAGGCTGAGAGTTTGTGTTGCTCAACCTGGAAAACAGAAGAGAAGGCTCTGGTGAGACCTTATGGTGGCCTTTCAGTACCTAAATGGGGCTACAGGTCAGATGGGAAGGGACTTTTACAAGGGCATGTGGTGTTAGGACAAGGAGTAATGGTTTCAAACTGGAAGAAGGTAGATTTAGATTAGATATTAGGAAGAAATTTTTCACTCTGAGAGGGATGAGACACTGGCACACATTGCCCAGAAAAGTTGTGGATGCTCCATCCCTGTAGGTGTTCATGGCCAGGCTGGGTGGGGCTTTGAGCAACCTGGTCTAGTGGGATGTGTCCCCATTCTATGTTTCTAACTCTAAGACACGCTTGCCTTGTCCTTTTCAACACTTTATTACCTATTTTACACTTAGATTAAGTGAATTTCCCTTTCCTTTGTCTAGAAAAACTGTCATTTAACTAAGCAAATTAAACTAATGTCTTTTATAAACACAGGTTGCTGCTTATGTCATTTCACACTTATTTCCGAATTGTTAATTGTCATTTATTTAGTAAATAACATTGTTTTTCACTTCAAAGCTTTTGTATTATGGACTATCTGATCTACAGTATGCTAGGACATTGATAAAACTTTTCCTGCAGATTTGTTTTACAAACTACTGATGGAAGATTAAGCAGCTTTATATGTCCATCCTGTTTTTTCTCTTTCTTGTACATATGTAGACCCTTTCTTTTCATCTAAATTAAGGTGATCTTCTATGAGCTTAGTGTCCCACATGCCATTTTTTACTAATTCTGTAGTGTAAAGTATCTGGTCTCACACTGTTGGAATAATTAGATTTTCTTGTGTTTTCTTTCCACCGTAGGGATGGGAACTGCCATTTTCATAGTCTTTCCTACACTCTTTTTTTACACTCTTTGTCAATCATCTTTGCATTCACTGTTTTGCATTCATTGGTTTGCATTCATTGGTTTCCATTCATCGGTTTGGTGTAAACCAATGAAACAAAGGCTTATTTGTTCCTTTAGTTTAAAAAGAGTTGAATACATATTTTTTCTTCTATTTAGAAATTTATCTTAGTTGTATTCCTACATTTCTCATCTCCCTGTTTCTCATTCCCCCTTTCTCCCTTCTTATTTTGGAAGCTTTTATTTTCCATATTATATTTTTTCTCAGTTCAAATCTCTTAATCCTCTCTCAAGCACTGACTGCTGGGCACCAAAATACTGTTTTGGAAAATTAGGCCATGATCTTTCAATCCTCTCCCTTCTGTGACATCCTGGTTTGGCATTAGGTTTTGCTACAATAACCAATCACGCCATGATATGAACGCCTGGACTCAATATTAGAAGAATTGTTGTCAGAGAGAAAAAGACAGTCATTGTGTGATCACTAACATGTTTTAGACCCTTATGTCTAGGCAGTTCTGAAATCGCCCTCATGTCCATACACACTATTCAGTCCTTGACACGGGGCAACTTATGCAGACATGCCTAAACAGATTGGCCTCTGAAAATGGAGTATTCGGATTAGAATATAAGGTGTTCATGACAGGACACACTCACAGCATGGGTATGACTGTATAAGAGATGAGATGCTGAGTAGCTCCACCTTGAGAAAGCCTCTCTCAGTGATGCTTTTAGTGGTTATAAATCAAGTGCTTAAGTAGGCAGTATTGCATTTTCAGTGGGGAACTGAGATTAAAAAAAACAATTGTTGCATAAAAGAAAGCAAAAAGAAAATCTTGTACTCAATATCTATTTAATGTACATTCAAGGGCATATTTTCATCTCATTCAGAATTGTTTTCCCTGTCTTACTTTTTTTTTTTAGGGTGTTAATGATATTGATTCAGTCAGGGATTCTAGACAAGACAGGACCATTATGATCTTTTCATCTGACCTCATCGTACATAAACCTTCACCTAGTAATTCCTGCAGTCAAACCCCTTTCAGCCATGGCAATCGATTCACAGCATTACCCTTTGACATTTACTGCCCACTGGTATTTATAATGGGATCTGTGAAAAGAATATGACCAGAGAGTCTATGGTGATTTTTGCAGAAGGAACACTTCCTACGCTATCTTCTGAATGTACTACAACATTTTTATCTTTTTATTTTTAAGGATTTCGGAAAAAAAAAACCCACATTGTTTTCTGTTAATTATTGACAAAAATAAAAATGAAAAGAAAATGTAAAAGTTCAGAGCAGACTCTGCCTAAGTGGAGTGTGACATATGCAGGAAATTATCAAAAAATATTCTTGAATAATTGAAATAATGACTCTAATGTTGTTGCAAATATTCTCATGAATAAAATACTTCATTTGGTGTGAACTTTGAGAGAGCACCAATCTTTGTCAGAAGTTAGATAATTTATTTGCTTTAACATTCTCAGTTGAGTACTGAATCACTCCTGCATTAGAAAAAAAATATAAAACTTTGTATCTCACTTTTTCTTGAAACACGTTTTATAAAGTAATATGGAAACCAAAACACTGAGATAATTATATGATGAATGTTTCCTGGCTGTACTTTATGCCTTATAATACCTTAGAGAGACATTCTTATAATCACCACACCTCTGTTTTTGAATTCTGGCCCACAAAAAAATGTATGTTACTAAACAGTAACAGACTGAAGTTAGAAGTTTGTTATGAACTGATTGCACTTTTTCCTCTTGGAAAACTGCCTTAAGAGACTTGTCAGGTGAGAGTGCATTAGGACAGATTAAATCTTTGCATGTTTCACCGAGTTCTGTGAGCCAGAATTCCTACAGCTAGTCTTGATTTGGCAGGACAAATCATAAGAATTACATCTGCAAAAATGAGCCTTTATAACCCTTCTGTCAAACTAAAAACTGCTCAAGAAGTATTTGACATTTAAATAATTTTCATTAGCAATGTGACACTTTATAAACCACCCCTACTTCTAATCAGAACAGTTTTGCGGTGAATTATTGGAGCATCCTGATCCCTGTATTTATGGGACTGCACAAGAACAACAAAGTATGTTTTGAAAATAACCATGGAATCACAGAAATGTTGGAGTAGATCTAGTCATACTTGAATTTGAAGAAAGACTGTCACCAACAATACTAAGGCAGGTCAGCCATGGCTTTGCATAACCACATCTTGAAAATCTCCAAGAGTTCCCAGCCTCCCTAGTTGACTTGTTCCTAGTGAAAAATTCCTGATGTCCAGTCTGAATCTTCCAAGCTGCAGTCTGTAGGCCTTGTTATAGCCTCTGATACTACAGAGAAAAAACTGGTCCCATTATCTTTCTAACAGCCTTCAAATAGTCATGCTTTTAGACAACCACATGGCTTCCTCTTCAAACTAAACAAACACATTTCCCTCAGTGTCACCTTGTAGGTTGAGTGCTGTTGACTCTCAGCATCTTTGTAGCTCTACACTGGACCCTCTTCAGTTTCTTGATGTCCTTCTGGAATAAAGCAACCCCAGACTAGGCACCATATTCTGCCAGGGGCTACATCATCACTAAAGGAAATACTTTCACTCCATCTTCTTGCCATGCTTCTTCTAATTTAGTCCAGTATGCAATTCACATAGTTTGTGATTTCTTTATTCATTTGTCATTTGTGTACCCACCTCGCTTTCACGACAACACTTTAGTACTTTTCAGTAGGGTTGTTACTTTCCCATATACTGATGCATGGTGTAATTCTGCCTCACTTGTGGAGCTTTGCAGTTCTTCATGTTGAACTTTATGAGATTTATGTTGGTTTAAAGTCCCTATGGATTGAAGCACCTGGTACAACAATTGAGTATCACTAAAACTTTCATCGAATGTGCAATATAAATTATCATCCAGAATGCTGGTGAAGATGTTGAAGAATATGTATTCCAGTATCAACTCTGGGGCCACTGGCCACCACTGAGATGCTGTTCAATAATAGCCTTTTTAACTGATGTTTCTCTCAGTGTTTCTGTCTATCAAACCCAAGGCACAGGACGTGTTCCAAAGGGCTCAATAAATAGAAAGTAAGCTAAGAAAATATTTTTCTATTTCCATTTTTCTCATTACCAATGTAAAAATGAGAAGTTTTGAAACTGGTTGTGATTTTGGAGAATAACTGGAATATTGGATATTTGGGAGGTAATGGTTTTCTTCTGTAGCACTGTTTGATCAACAGCATTTTCTGGAGTTAGAAAGAAGTGAGAAAACACTGTTCTGTGAAGAAAAATTGTTATACTAGATGAACCAGTCTCCTAATGGAAGATGGTGATCATGCCATACTCACATATCTGTAGTTTTGCTGGGAAAGACAGGGTACTTGTAGCAGAATATTGATTCTGTTCCTCTGTTCTTGGTTTGAACAAGGTAGGAGACCCTAAGTCCATCTTGTCCATCAAATGGTACCTCTCTCCCTCCAAAACAAACAAAAAAACCCCCAAAATCAAAAACTTACCAGGTATTCGGTAACATTAAATTCATTGTTAAGTGATACTTATAGAAATTATCTTCATGATGTAGCCAACTAATACGTAATCAGGAAAGCATCAGGAAAATTAAATGCTTTCAATTCAGTGGTGGTTTTGGCTGACTAAAGGCTAAAAATTATATACTTTGATCTTTATGTATGATACCTTTAAATATGTACTGTGTTTCAACATAAGTTTAAAAGCACATTTAATCCTATGTCTCTTCCTGTCGACCCAATGCCAGAAAAAAAATAATAATCCTTCCATTTCACAGGATGGAGAAGGTGAACTTGTTTGAGCCTTCCCCATTCCTATTGTTTCCAACTTCAAAACGCCTTATGATATAGAGGGAATTTCATAGTCTAAACTATTATAATGATAGACAGATGGAGATCTTCTAAAGGAAAAATAGCCAGAGGAGCAAGAAAAATTATAGGGTACATACACATCCTACCTTTGTTCTAGTAGAAAAGAACGTCACCCACTCAAAGTATTAGGTTTTGTATGAGAAAATAGCAGACTGCCTACATTTCATATGTGTGTGTGTATATATGTCATTTCCTGAGGAACAGGTCACAAGAAAAATAAGATATCATATTTAGCACATTAGCACCACATGCCATTTCAGACAGTGAGATAAGATAGAATGGTGAATAGGCCTTGGTATTTAAGTTATTAATCATAACCTCTCCTTTCTAGCAGCGTGGGGGGAAGAGTCAGCATAGTTAACATATTTCTCATGCATATGCTAGCCTGTACTTCTGTACTGTAAATGAGTGATCTTTCCAATACCTTGACTTGATCCACTGTGTCTTTTAATTTCTTTGTGGATTATAGTAATCAATGGCAGCTGCAAAGAGAAACATTATTTTCATTATTTTGGATGAAACTGAAAACAAACTTTAGGCTGTATGTCATGGAATAAATTAAATCTCTTGTACTTCAGATTACATTCTAAACGTGATACATCAATCATACCCTCTGTGTATTATGGGCCTCTTTTCTGTCATGTTCCGTGGTGACCTTTCAGTGTGTTCAAAGGATAATATAACAAAGTAGCATTACAGAGATCATTTTACATACCCTTCTTATTTTATATTCTTACAATCCATTGCAATAAAAACATATTACGAATCTAAAAGAAACAGACTTCGATTATATATGTTCAAATGATCAACCACCAGTAATGTTGATTAGACAGCAGAAGTATAAGAACACAAGCTACAACTTGTATATCCACTAATACGAGTTACAGTAAACTTTCAATATTAAGAATTCACATATTTATTTGGAGGTACATTTAGTCTAAAGTCCGATTTTGGTCTAAGTGCCTTTTTGCAGCATAGTCAGAAAATTTAAGATAATTGTTGCCTAAATTTCTGTTCTACACTTTATCTAACTACACTGTTGATGGAGGAGCAGATAGTGAAATAACATGGAGAAATGGATGTTTCAGCACAGGGATCACAACACACAGAGAGACTACCACTGAAAGCATCAGCAAAAAAGAACAAAATGTAATTAAGGTACTTTAATTGCAGCTTCTTTTCACCTCTTTTTATTGCTGAGCGATGCAGTATCACTTGTAATAAATGCTAGATATACTAATGTTCCTTTTCTCGTGGAAATTGATTAAAATCAATGGTTTCAACAACTTACTTAGCTCATCTTCAGATTTGCTTACCGAGAGTTCTGTTTAAGTAACCCGTTTTTTAGGAAAAAAAAAGGTAGTAATAAACATACTCTAAAATAAACCAAAGAAAGAAATAAGTATTCCAGAGGATAGTAGGGATGTCTGAAGACTTTTTCCACTAAAACTGTGAAGTTATCATTTTATTTTTTTTTCTTCTGGGAGATTTTGCTCAATCTCAATTATGCTCTTAACACACATGCAGCAATGAAAGTCAGAAAGCATCATGCTGTGTGTATAGTTTTTAATCAATTAAATAAAAAAAACATCTTCACACCTTACTGAACTTAGCAGGAGATCTTTGATGTATGCCTATGAGTTCCAGAGAAACTTTTAATTTACTGGTCTGCTTGCTTTTATTCAGGAAACATAATCACTATTTTCTTATAAACAAGAAATTTCTGTTGTGTGAACCACTGCCGAACCAAATCAGTTTCGCTTTGATGTTTTCAAAGATATTAAATTGTGCTCTTCAGGCCAATTGCATAGTATCAAGATGGAATTAGCACAGACAATGTCAGCCAGTAGTCCTCATAGAATTCCTCATATCTCGTTAAACTTTCAAAAATATATCATTAATATAGGACCAAGTTCCTATCAAAATAATTAATTTGTATTTATTCCTTGAACTTGTACTATTAATACTCTTTCTTATGCAGAGTACAGTCATCTTAGTGCTACTTACCATAGTCAAGAGGAAGCTATCTCAAAATGGAAATTGAGGTGCTACACTTGAAAACACTTAAAATCACATACCATTCTGTTTTCTTTACCATAAAGGGGCAGTTTATATGCTGGAAACCTTTGCTGATTTTTGTTTTTCCCTCATGCAAGCAGGGTGTGGATCAAGGCAGCTGTCATCTGTTCTTTCCTAACTCAAACTAACTTCCTATTGTCAGAGCTTCCCCTAAGAAACTCCAAAAAGCAAATAAAAACTTGACTTAGTGCCACATACTGCCAACCTCAAGTCTGTTGTTAAGGAATTTGATTTTTGATATTCAGTCTGGAGTCTTACTTTCTTTATTTTTACCTCATTACTTTTTGTTATCTCAAGTATAGCCCAATTTCTTCAAGGGCAGCTATTTTTTGGGGGTGGGGCTGCTGCTGAGCCTATTTGGTCCTTATAGTAAAGGGAGTGATTTTTCCGCCTAATTACTTTTTCTTTTATTTTCACAATTACCTTGCCACTTCGGGTGCTTTGTTTTTGCTCTGCAATTATATCACTTCCCTTTCTTATTCCTTTAAGTTGCAGGAAAAATTCAGATATATTGATTTTAGACACAGTTGAATAAACTGTACATATTCTCCATGAATGTACTCTTCCTTATGAACTTTGTGACTGATCTGAGTTCATTCAAGTCAATAGACAGATTTCAGCAATGCAAGTTTAGGGTCATAACTATTGCATTTATCAGGCAGTGTGTATAACTCCTAAGAGCATTTATTGTAAAGTCAAAGTATATAAAATGCTGAAGTCAATAATCCCTTAAAATTGCCCACAAAATCAGTGTTTAAATAAGAGAACACTTTTAAAGCAAATTAAATCACTGTAAGATGTTTATCAAATACTGTGCCCAATAACATTTTTTAAAGGCCAATGAAGTCATTACTCCTGCCTTTAAAAACAGTTCCACAATGGAAAGTTCTTAGAAAAGCCATTCCCCCACGAAAATCCATAGTCGCTAAATTAACTGTTGCTTGAAAGAAAATGACCAAGATGATGACAAAGCATGATTGTATTATTAGTCAAGAGACTTACCATGCCCTATCACTTTAATATCATTACCTGAAATGACTGTAAATATATTCAGTATCTTAAGGATTCAGTACAATTTTTTATAAAGAAGGTATAATACTGTTCTAAACCACACACCTTATATTAATTTCATATGTAAAATATATATGTCTAGTAATGCATTTGTATTTTGCAAACAAAAATATTTGTGATACTACAGGAAGACAGAAAGGTTATTGTTTTGTTTTTGATTTGTTTTGTTTTGTTTTCCAGGAGAATCTGAAAAACACCTCAAAGCAATTTCACAGTATAGGCAATATTTCAAAATTAATAGATTCCCATGTTAAAACAAATTGTGTCAGAGTACTGTAAATTCTAGAACAGTCAGTCTACAGAGAGAACAGCTCTCTTTTAGGTCAACCTTTTGGTTTTTTTTTTTTGTTTTTGTTTAGTATTGTTTTGTTTTTAAAGAAATGTATTTGTTATTTAATAATACTTTTCTGCTTATCTTCTAGGCTTTTAAGTCAGTAAAAATTCCTCTTAATATGTTAACTTTTACTGATGCAGATTAGTGGGGTTTTGTGTGAGCGTATGTTCTTTATCCAAATGGCAAGAAAGTAGGTTATTCTTCTACACACAGCAAAATTTGGACAAAGTGATAGGAAAGAAAAGTGCTATGTCAAGTAAGAGACTGAAATAAGGATTTTTTGAGGTGAGCGTGTGAAAATAAAAACTATGATCAATACTTCCATCCCAATTTTCATCATGAAGCCATCCCACCTAACTTCAAGCATTTAAGTGAAGGACCCAGGATAAAACCACATTCTTCTTGGTTTTTTGTTCGTTTCTTTCTCTATACATCAACTCTTTT
This sequence comes from Scolopax mira, assembly GCA_004320125.1. Classification (NCBI taxonomy): domain Eukaryota; kingdom Metazoa; phylum Chordata; class Aves; order Charadriiformes; family Scolopacidae; genus Scolopax; species Scolopax mira. Next base: position 68,426 of record BJBW01007741.1, read on the forward strand.
TTATGCCTCAACCCACGAATAAATTGTGGATTATAAACCAGAAGTCATGGCAGGATAACTGGAAACTATTCAGGTGATGAAAATAGCAGACCAAATGACTTTGAAATGATGTGTGGTACGTAAGTGTATGGGTATCTCACTTCTTTGTTAAATGGGGCTAATTGTATTTGTCTCATAGGAATTGGTGAGCCATAATCATTAAAGACTAGAGGCTTCCATAGTGTGCCTGGTTAAGTATAAGTAATTTAGACAGCAAAGTTTTCTTTTCATTCTCTTTTCATTTTGAGCTAGCAATATTAAAAAGAGAGTAAAGGAAGGAGTATGTTCTTTACAAAAATCTTGCTTTAAAGATGCAATCTATCATCTTGCATGTTTTAGGACTGGTTAGACTAAAACCCAGTCTGCAGCATGAGGCAATGAAGTGGCTTCAAGAATAAGCTACGACATTGGTTTGGTGTTTCCAAGGTTTGGTGATGATCAGTATTGATCTGGTCTGATAAACAGTTCCCAGCAAATTAAAGCTATTCTGAATTGCAACAGCTGCATGGGTCCCCTGCTGTCTTTCCAGAAGCCAGGGGCTGGATGTATGAAACCAACTCTCAATATCCGGTGTCTCAGCAGTGTTACACTCAAGATCTTGTTATGGCTAAAAAGGGACCATACCTTCTACGTGAAGCCAAGATTTTACACAAGCCAAGTTGAAGGCTTTAATGATGTAACCAAAACAAACCAAAATCTTATTATTTTTAGTCCAGATATATTGAATCCAATTCAATCTAAATTCAGAGCAAATCTTGAAAACAATACAGCAGTTCAAAAGTTGTTATTCATATAAACCCTCTGCTACCAACCCCTTTTTTATCTCTATTGTTAGGCTCACCATTTCACTTCTGTCTGGAGTCTAAGGCCAACAGTCATGGATTCATGAGCTCCTTGAAATATTCGCTGGGAGAGCATAATGTTAATGAAGGAAGTTAATTCCTTCTCTTTCACAGAAGGATGGTTTGTCATTTTTTCCATTCTTCTCCCATCCCTTTGCTTCCATTTTCATGTTTTCTTATGTGCTTTTCCATCACTTTGCATATGTTGGGTACTTGTTCCTTGTCCCTTTTTTTCCTCCCTAAATCCAGTTTTGTCCAGCTCCTAAGTTTCCAATTGTTTTCAGTAACTGATTACTGGTGATTCATCGGTAGACTGTTATCATTCTGTGCCCAAACCTTCAAGGCCTTTGCTGTCACCCCAGATATGTCCTCCTTTAAGCTGCATCACAGTTACGCTATAGAAGCAGATCACTCTTGTATAACATAACTGCTAGCTGTTCCTGTCTGTATCACTAACAATAGGAATTGCACCACATAACTATACAATGCTAAGCAAACTAAAATTAAGTAATAGTCACCTGGTCATTAATCAATTGCTGTTAAAGCTAAACAAGCTTAAGCAATGCAAGCCAAATCCAAACAAAGCCTCTCTGATGGCCCCAGGCCTGTGGTCTGCCTTAGCTTAATGCAGAGCCGGTGGCTTACTGCAATGACAACTCTGTACTTGCTGTCCAACAAGATTACAGTGGACGGAAGAGTACATACTGACTATATCACACAGGAATTATTTTCTGGCATAGGCACCACAAATGATAGCTTAATCTGCCTTTAAATCTGAACAGACAAACTGTGTCACTGGTGCATAGGTCCTGGCATGTAACATTGAGCAACTGTATAGCAATGTACATTTTCAAATAATTGCCAGGCATTAATGGATTGCAGAGCCTTACCATATATCTATCTGCCTAAGTCATCAAAGATCCTCATTATCTTAACATTATGACATCAGAATGGGATTTGTGGGCAGACGAATGTGGGAATGGGTGATTTCAGCTATTTACATTTTTTTTTTCTATCTGTGTGGTCAACACATTGCTCTGCTTCCAGGTCTGTTCACCTCTTGACCATCCAGAGATCTCAGAGGAGTCTGCACAGAGCTTGAGTATCAGCCCAGAGAGCCCTAGGCTGGCAGCGCAGTGAGTTTATAATTCATAACAAGATACTAAAAGCTGGGTGTACTAGGCTCAAAAAACTCCGTCAAATATGAAATACAGCCTCTGGTGATATGTGTTGTGATGCATTCTGGAAGGTCAGACAACCTTTTAAGACTCCTTATAAGACAGTTTAAATATAGTGTTCTGTAGTCAACCAGACTATGCATTAAATTTGCATATATATGTCAATAAATAAAAAAGAGGTAACGTTACTGAAAGCCTGTGAGATAACAGGAGAACAAAAGGACTAAAGCAAGATTAGTTGTAAACTGAGCTTTATACCAACATGACAGAAGAAATAGATATTAAAATTACTTTACCAATAACAGTTCTTTTTCTTCACATGATATGTATGGAACTTTTAAAATTGTTTTATTTCAGTTTTCATGTATATTTTTGACATATCTTGGAGAACAGGAGAAGTGCCTGAGGACTAGAGGAAGGTGAATATCACACCAGTCCACAAAAGGGGCAAGAAGGAGGACCCAGGGAACTACAGGCCAATTAGTCTCACCTCTGTCCTGAGGAAAATAATGGAGTGGCTCATGCTGGACGTCATCTCCAAGCATGTTGAAGATCAAGAAGTTATTGGTATTGGTCAACACGGATTTACCAAGGATTAATCATGCATGACCAATCTGATGTTGATGATGGCCTTCTATGATGCTGTAACTGTCTGGTTAGATGAAGGGAGAGCAGCAGATGTCATCTACCTTGACTTTTGACACCGTCTCCCATAACATCCTCATTAGAAAATTAAGGAAGTGTGAGATAGATGAGGGGGCAGTGAGATGGATTGAGTCCTGGTTGTGTGACAGGGTTCTAATTAATGGAGCAGGGTCAAGTTGGAGGCCTGTGACCAGTGGTGTCCCTCAGGGGTCAATATTAGGCCCAGTCCTGTTCAACATATTCACAAGTGACCTGGGTGAGGGGACAGAGCAAATTTGCTGATGATACCAAACCAGAGGGCTGTGCTGCCATCCAGCGTGACCTGAACAGGCTGGAGAGCTGTGCAGAGAAGAACTTAATGAGGTTCAACAAGGACAAATGTAGGGTCCTGCACCTGGGGAGGAAGAACCCCAGGCACAATGCAGGTTAGGGATGGATCTTCTGGGAAGTCCTGGTAGATAACACACTTTCCATGCGCTGGCAATGTGCCCTTGTTGCCAATGGGATCCTGGGCTGCATAGGGAAAATTGTGGTCAGTAGGTCGAGGGAGGTCATTCTCCTTCTCTACTTTACACTCGTGAGGCCACAACTAGATTACTGCATCCAGTTCTGGGTCCCCCAGTTCAAGGACAGGGAACTACTGGAGAGAGTCCAGTGTAGGCCAACAAAGGTGATTAAGGGATTGGAGCACTTCCCTTATGAGAAAGGCTCAAGGAGCTGGGACTCTTTAGCCTGGACAAGCAAAGGATGAGGGGAGACCTTATTTATGTTTATAAGTATCTAAAAAGTGGGTTAAAGGATGTTGAAGCCAGACTCTTTTCAGTGGTTTCCAGAGATAGAACAAGGGGCAATGGGCTCAATCTGGAAAATAGGAATTTCCACTCAAGTATGAGGAAAAACCTCTTTACAGTGAGTGTGACAGAACACTGGAACAGGCTGCCCAGGGAGGTCACGGAGTCCTCCTCTGGAGATCTTCAAGACCTGCCTGGATGCAGTCCGGAGTGATGTGCTCTAGCGAGGGAGTTGGACTGCATGATCTCTAGAGGTCCCTTCCAACTCTGACAATTCCATGATATCTCCAAAAGTAATTAATTCATCATAAAATGCACATGATGCATTCTACTTCTTATTGCAGAAATCACAATGTTCAGTTCCCATGTTATTGAAGCAGATGTGTTTTCACAAAATTTAAAATTATACCAAAAATTACAAGCAAATTAAATAAAAAATATATGCATTTTTAAAAAAAGGAATCTCTGAGGAGATTTGCAAGTTGCCATGCTCATATCCATCAAAACTAAAATTCCCAGTAGCTATAAGGCCTTTATCTACTTATTATACAGAATTATTTGCTAGCATGAACCCTTGCAATTTATGCCTTTGTAGAGGCAGAAACTCTGACAAATTTCAGCCCTGAAGTCCTTAAATAGGATTTCAACTTTGAACTGTATGGCAGATTTTAGCTGACCAAAAATCTGCATGCATTTAAGTGTTGCTACATGTTGAAGGTATTTCTATATGTAAAATAATAATTCATTTCCAAAAGACTTTGTAATAAATATCTCACAATACCAGTTCAGAGCTATATTTAAGGTGGCTTCTTAAAGAGAGGAAATCTCAGCTTCCTCTTGGGTAGGATCCTGCTGATGCGAATATACAGAATTAAAGTTCATGATTCAGTTACTTCTAGCCTAGTTACTCCTTTCCTTCTCTAAAGGCATCTGGAGAATAGTATCTCATCTCCCCAGTAGACTCTGAAATCAGAGGCAGGAAAACAGACTCAGAGCCTCATTAAATTAGGCTTCTATTATAGCACTGCAAGTTGTTGCTCTAAATTGAAATGGTCAGTTTGTCAGCTGCTAGAACTGGAAATAATCCTACTGCAGAGTATATCCACTAACTTACATGCACTAAGGATCTTATCTATGGCTTTTCTTGTCCCAAAGGTTTTTAACTTTTTGAGTTTCTTTACAAAGAATAAGATTCAAAGACACTTAAATTTTTCTTTCTTTTGGCAACTACTGGGATAATTACAATAGGCCACTGAATTTATTTGCCAAAACATATGCCACATATGCAGTCCAAATCTTATTTCTTCTACAGGTAACAAAATATGGCATACAGGTGACAAAATTCTTAGGGGCCATGCTGTTGGAGCTACTTCTAGCTTCTGTGCTTGTAAGATTTGTGAATACCCTTCTATAATTTGTGAGAGTAAAGGTCAAGTAGATGAAGGATCAGCAATGACACAAGATTAGGAGCTAACAGGCAGCTGAGAGGTCAAAGATTATGTCAAAGGCTAAATACAGCTGAAAGTGAGGAGGTCACATAGAAACTATACACTTGTACCAATATGTACATCTCTACACAGCATACCTTGTTTGACTGATGGAAGGGAGTGATTTTTTTGGTTTTGAAACTCTCTCATAAAGTAAACCATGGTGACAAGTTTCAGCTACACAATATACTTACAATAGTAAATTGATTCTTTTTCAGGTCAGTGTTAGTTACCTAAAGACTTTTCAAAAAGCTTACCCATGTTTTATATATGCAAACTTTCATGTGTCTGTGTTTTACTACACAAAAGGGCATACCAGGAACAAAAGAAATATAGTATTTGCACTGTTCCTCTAGTCCAGTATGGTATCACTCAAAGTAGGTCATATGTGTAAGAGAATATAAGAACAGAGGAAGAATGTATGAAACTTCCCTCCAGCACTCTAATAAAGTGTTGGGGAATTTTTGTGCCAGAAGTGATGACTCTGTATTCTGGTGTAGCTTTCAAGGGATTTAGCTTCCATGAACTTATGCAAATTTACCTTGAAGCTGTATAAGCTTTTAACATTCACAGGGTTCTGCAGCAAATTCCAATACTTAAATTTATGTCATATGGATAAATCTCTCTCTCAGTATTTTGAACCTAAGGATTCCCTGCCCACACCAGTTTAATTTGAAAACCTTTGGACCTTGAATTTGATTAGACAGTGAATGGATGTTTCCAGTTCAACATCTCTTCCATGCAGTTTTACATACTTCCATCCCATTTCCTTCAAACATCTCCTTGTAAAGACAGGGAGTTCCTTTACATATTGCGGTTTGGGTTTTGAAGAAGTTTTTGATAGGTGTCTGTAATGTCTTCCTCATCCTCTTCTTTCTGTACTTTTGCCAGCTTCACTACATCTTCCTTGTTCACACAGTATTAAAGTTGATGCATGAAGGATCTTTACAGAGGCATAAAAAAGGTTTTGATTTACACCTGTTAACCACAGGATATCTCTTATGTCTTATAATTCAGTGTCTCGTTTCAACATCATAACAGTGAGACCAGAGCAGCTCTTTACACAAATAAAGTTGGGATTGCTTTTTTATGCATGTTTACTTATGTTCTTCCCCAGATACCTCTGCTTGCAAGGTTTTACTGCAAAACTATACAGTCATATTAAGTGCCTGGAACATGCACAAATTTTGTCAGTTTGTCATTTGTCCTCCATTCCAAATCATTTATGGTGAACAGCACTGGCTTTTCCACAGATGTCTGAAGGATTTCACTGGTTATCTCCTACTATTGTGAAAAGTGACCACTAGTCTTACATATTCTACCAGTTCATTATCAATATGGAGACCTTGTGTCCTGTCTCATTGACCAGAATTGGGGCTCCAAAATAAGGAAATACCAAATTAGGACATTCTAGTCCTGTATCCTGTGCAATCTCAATATGACAGAGTCTTACATAATGACATATTTAAGTTTTCTAAAGTTGCCATGACTTAGTCACTGAACTGAATCAACCTCATTACAAACTCAGTCAGAGCTCTGTAATAATGTTGCATCTCAACTTTTCTTCCCACAGATGTGGAAGATGAGCAGCAAATGACAAAAGTTAACCATGGGAAAACGAAGTATAGCTGAACGTTGGCTGTTGTATGAATTTGCCTTGGAGATGTCAATGTTAGAGTTCTACTTCAGTGAGATTTGTCTCAGATGTCACTAGCTGTGTGTTTGTTATGCTTATTTCTGTGTGTTCCTCCCCTATTTTATGGTGTGAAATTTGCAGAATAAGCAGATTTGCCTAGTGTGTTCTGAACAGTGATAAAACTATATCATGGTATATGCTGAAAAAAACAGCTAATAGTGACCCCAAATTAATAGATTAGTTTGATTTAGTGTGTGCATCAGCTTCAAGCTTTATGACCTTCTCCCACTTCCCTCAGCCACCAACTTGTCAAGGGTCATTGTGAAAATTAGTGAATAAATGCAATAATGAGGAATGCCAGGACAAAGCACATACTGAAGGTAATAATTTATTGCAGGTCCAACATTTTGTGCAACAAGCTTAACTTAGGCTACATGGTAAACACTGCACACTGTATACACACTGGTGATTAGCTGTTCAGTAAATGAGAACTACATTCTCTGCATGGAATAAATAAATAAGGTTATGTAATTAAAGACTACATGGTAATTAATACATCTAGGATAATATATACCAGAACAATATAACAAGTGCAAAATGTAATTGTGACCTTTCCTAATCTGAGTCCTTTACAATATAACCTTAACTTAAATATATATATATATATAATCCTTAACTAATTGACTTGATTATTACAAAGTAATATTTTTCAGGAAATTGTCTGAAGTTAGCAAACACCCAACAGCTCAATTTTGACAATCCTAAATCATGTAAGTAAATTTCATTGACAATAGTCCCATTTAGTTATTAACACTATTTCTGTCCGTGGATTTTCCACCAAAACAATTTTGACAGAAAACATCAGTTAATTAAATCTGACCCTGAAGGAAACATAATTATGTCAATGATATTTTTTTCCAGGAAAGTCTTCCTTGAGCCAAGACGTAATGTCTATCAAAATGACTACCAGAGTAAGAGAAGAAAGGAGGAAGTGAAGTAGAGAGAAACTGAGGAAGAAGGATTACCAATAACATACTGGTAATTAGTGAATAAGGACTTATGTGGAAGACTGTCTGGCGTATTGCAGAACAAGGACTTGAATCACCGTATGAATATGATTTGGGATTTTTCTTGGGTGAGTTTTCTGCAGTTTATGTTGGTGGTGCTGTCCCATTTTTCGTAAATAATTTTACATTCCCAGAGGCAGAGGGAGCGACGGAGGGAGAGAGGGAAAGAAAAGAAGTAAATATTTACTCTATGTCTACTCATAGACATGTGATAAAGGAATTCATCTGGACTGTGGAAAATTAAATTCAGTATTGAATATGGAGTGCTGATTCAATGCTATTTAAAAGTTTGTTTTTTCTTCATTTTTTCAATGCAGAAATAAAATTTAATGCTCCCTAATCTATTATCTACTGGCCATCTTAATCTCCTAGTTTATGGGTGCTTCATATTCAGTTCTCTCACATATGTCACACAGAGGGGAGACACAAATCAATGACTCCCAATGATATTCCTGGTCCTTATGGCTATTTTAGGGTTGAGAAGCATCTTGTATTTTGAAAAGGTCTGTAGGTTTGTTTGTTAATTATGAAGAATTTTTTAAAAAAATGTGTACAGATACATTTCCCCATCCAGGCCTTGTAGAGTCATATTCTAATATTTCCCATCATTTAACTTTATGTCATGGTTTTACAAGTGATATTTATGAGCACTTAAAGAAGAGGAAAGAAATATATTGGTAGGAGAAATTATATTATGTGCTTCCTTAGTCTGTAACATATGTAGAAAAAAATAACTTATTTTTCTCTATCCATAGAGGCTCTAATGTAACCAGTATAGATAATGATAGAAATCAGATATGAAAGCATAGACCCTAGTGCAGACATCGTAACCCACCAGTGATTTCAGACATGCTCTAAGGCAACTGGCCTATATTGAAGTTCATGTTATCATAGTGTCACTGTTATTATTGTCATCAAATAAAATGGTTGAGACCTTTCAGCTATAGTTAAGATAATGCCCTGAAAGAGAAGCTCTGGATTTGAAGAGAGAAGTGTGGGAAAAAAGAAAAAATAACTAAGGGTTAAAAATAAACTAACCTGCAAAAAAGAGATAGGACGACAAAAATGGGATGGACAGGTCAAAGAAAAGGAGATATGATGTAGAGAAGATGCTTAGTAACTTATGTAGAGTTGAAGACAAGAGCAGTGTGAAATACATCTAGAAGGGATGGAAAAAAACCTTCCTTTAGGTTGATTCAGATCATAAGCAGACAAATCAGGACAACCAGAGAAGAGGATACGGAAATAGTAGAGACAGAAAATTAGACTGTGAAAAAAAGTTTTCAATAGTAATGGATAAAATCTTTCAGATAGGAGTAAAACTGTCAGAAGTTAGAAAGAATGAAGGAGAAAGAAGGTCTGAAGCTGATGCTAAGGCTGAATATGTGTGTGTGACAGAGAAGAAACGTAATTACTGGAACTAATAAAGGAGAAAAGAATGGGAAGTAATACAAAATGTCTCATTATTCATAGACATCACTAATCAGAGATAAGCCTGTACTTCACTGAATTTACATATTGCTACAGTAAATTAAAGCAACTTCTCTTTTTCTGCCGTACAAAGATGGAAGAAGCAGAAAGGGAGAAGAGCTGTACAGCACACTGATTTTGAACATTAGCATTACCCAGTCACAGACCCAAAGATAAATGAATACTGAATGTCAGGTTTCAGGGAGAATAATTATGTTTGTGTACAGAATCAAAGGTAAATGAAAATGAGAATGTGAAAATTAAAACACTTGAGTAACAACAAAATCCAAAGAGGTAAAATGTTCTCAAACTGGGAAGTCAGAAAAAACTAATTTCAGAATCCTAAAAAACTGGCATATGAAACCACAGATCCAATACCAAGGACTATTTAATGAAACAGTCATATCAGAAATTACAATGTCTAATGGGAATATTGAAAAAGAAGAAAAGATCAGTTTAGAAATATTTCTCAATTGCATGCAGATATTAGATGTGGATTTAGGGAATAATCAAAGACATGAGACAATAATAAATGAAGTAAACTTCAACATGCGTTTCCCAAAGACAGATCTTCTTAGAGATGTTTGAAAAGGTAACTTCTTTGATAAGGAAACCTATTTCCAAGCCAAAAGAAATGCTGCAGCTTTTGTGTCTCTGTACTTTGATAAGGGATTTAATGCAATGGCACAAAGGAAATTCCTTATGAAACTGGAGAAGATAGGGATTAGCAGAGGAACCAAATGTTTAACAAAGGGATGGCTCAAAGAAGACAGTGATTGAGGAAGATAGTATCTGGCTGAAAAAAAGGCTTTTAAGGGAATTTATCAGTTTGTAGTTTTTAGAAGAATCTGATTTAAAATTTTTATCAGAAACTTCAAACCTAATTAAGAGCACATTGATGTAAACCAGTAGGTACAAGGAATCAACAACATTACAGAGGAAGACAGGAATTACCATCCAATATCTGAATGAATATGATGACCAAAAAATCTCTGTGGGCAGATCCCTCTTCAAGAAAATTAATGCAAGCCAGAGGAGGCTCAAAGAACATCCTCTGGGATATCAGGGAAGAAAGAGAACCATATTTGAGAAAGAGAAAAAGAGAGCAAATGAAATAATTTCTACTCATAAATACATGAAGAGAAGAAGATAGGAGCATAGCAGGAGAGTTATTTAAGATTAAGCACAAACTGGCACAAGCAAAAGAACGTAACAAGAACAACTCTCATAATCACTAAAAGAGTCTTTTCTTTTTGGTCACAGTTGTGTGGTTAAAAATCTTAGTTTTAATATGGAAGTAAAAAAGCAGGGAGAACTTGAATAGCTGCTCTTTCCTGCCACAGCAGGGAACAAAATTTGACTGGAGGAAGACCAGGCAGGCTTCCAAGTTATATCCTACCTTCCTCTCCTGTTGGATGTGTGGTTGCAGTCTTGCAGCTATGTTTCAAACTAATGTGCTGCTAATGGCTATTAATACAGAAAAATGTACTACATTTAGTAGCATTTAAGGAGGTACAACATTTACCTCCCTTGTGATACACTGTGTCATTTTGACTTGTAGCAGATACCTGAATATACTTTAGTGGTGCCAGCACTGGATTACTAGGAAAGTTATTTTTATTTTGAAATGCCAAAATCTGACTGCCACACCAAAGCTGTATGCCACCTTCTCTGGTCTGACTGAGATCACAGGACAAGCTAAAAGCTTTTATTGGCATACCTTCCCCATGCCCTAGCTATGTGCACAAAAGAACTTTGTTCCAACCTACCTGTGCTCCTGGTTTGCAGTCCCAAAATTTCACTTATGCCATTTATCAAACCAAGATCGTTTCCTTCAGCATATGCAGGCTACAAATGACTTTTATTAGCAAGCCCACAAATATCACAGTGAAGGACATATATACACACCTTAGATCTTAGCTGCCTTTAAAGGAAAAGGTTTTTTCCATTTAATCATTGAGTCATGTGCTAGTCACACAATATTTTAGAGATCTGATCTTAAATGCATAAAAATTAATATTACTTTAAATCTCATCTTTCTATGAACTGCTCCTGGTACGTATGACAAAAATCAATTCCTTTGCAGTCATTAAAACTGAAAAGTCTTGATAAAGCCTTGATTACAAAATGAGAATCACTCCCACCATAATCTGAAATATTTCTGATATGTCATTAATATAATTGTTTATTGGATCTTTTCAATCTAATTATAGATTGCTACTCTAACTTCTTAAAGAAAATATACATGGGTTTGAAACAAAAATATTTCTTTTACTAATCATACTATTTAATAAAACACCTATTTTCCCCTGCCCTTACAGTAGAGAGTTTTATGATCTAATGCATGTCAGCTCAAGGTCAGTTCATTATATTAATTCTTGGAAGAAATACTGCTCCTGTATGACCTTTTAATTTAATATTAGGACAAAAAATCTCTGGTACTCTGTGAATAATATTTAACTTTTGAAATAAACACGTTTGACAGGATTTGAGTAGTTTGCCAAACCATTCTGTGATATTTTTTGTCTAAAAAAGATAGTTTCCCAGGTATTTGGATAGACAGATGAATGGACAAAGGAAATATTCTGAGGACATGAATGTGAGCAGTGTTCATTTTTTGTTACTCATTCTTTATTGTCTTCAAACTGCAGCTTTCAGCCACCAAAGAATGGCCACTCTGGAGAATAAAAATCATACCTGGTACCTAGCTTCTGAGGTCAGCATGAGTTGATTTTAATCATTTCAGGATAGAAGTGGCTGCCATTGAATATGTCCATATTTAAAACCCAATTTTATTACCATTTTTTAGCTTCCCAATAAAATTTAGAATATAAAACCCAGAAAATGTACTTATATAATTACAAAATTTTTCAACAAATCTTGTGACAAATGGTCACTTCCTTTTAATTTGAAAAAAAGAAGCAGTAAAAAAAAAGAAGAAATATTTGTATGTTGTCCTTGTTTCAGCTGAGAAAGTTAATTTTCTTTCTAGCGAAAGAAAATTCTGTGAAAGAAATGTCAATAATGCATATTGGGTTAGATTTTTATACTTTTCAAGGACTCTTTGCACTTCCCATAGAAGCTGAGAAGAAGCCTAGACAGAACAACAGAATGGCCAAGGAAATATTCTGTGCCTTAGATGTTATGCTCAGTATATAAATGTATAAAAATTAAAAAAAGTGTTGGCCAGGGAGGGGGTATTTTTGATCACTGTTCAAGAAAGTACCAATTCACCAGGTGGTGAGAGTGACGTGTCATTATTATAATTGTTATTTTCCTTTTCTCTTTTTATTCTATTAAACTGTCTTTATCTCAACTCATGGGGTTGTTTTTCCTTTCTCTTTCCCCTCCCTTTCTCTGTCTTCTCCCAGTGTGGTCCTTCCTGACAGTTAAACCATGGCATATCTACATTGATTTTGTGTCAATATCCTTATAAAATGTAATTCTATCAATACATTGAGATTTTAAACATCACCTAGACCTATAGACACTGTAGACACCTATAACTGATATGATATTAGATTAAGAACCAGGATATCTTTGCTCTATTCCCATCTTTTCCTCCAAATAACTGTGGTCATCCTCAATATATGTGCTTGCATGGGTCAAACACGTCTATTAAACAAATTCCTGCCAACTTAGCTGTCAGCCTTGAGGGACTTCCTGCTTGTGAGGATGTTTTGAATTTGAGCAGCCTCATCTGTAAGGTAAGATGGATGCTGACACTCAGCTGCTCAAACTAGTAGTACAGTATGAATTCAGCTACTTTCTTTAAATATTTAATATTAAATTCGAGTTTGTATGTGGCCTTATTCCTGAATGCTGCTTTCCTGTTTATCACTCTCACTGAACTTAATTAAGTAACAAGCAGGATCTCCAAGCTATTTGCTCACAAAGAGGACAAAACTGTTATGCATCAGAGGCAAAAATGCTTCAAATAATCTTTCTGTTTCTCTTTCTAGACTTCTACCAAAACTTGTGTTTTTTCATTCAGACATGATTTCAAAATGTGTTTTGATTCTTACAGGAACCAAATAATTTCTTCAATGCCTATCTTTGAATTATTTTTTTTTAGATATATTGATTTTTTTACCCCTTCAATGTTAAAAGTATGAAGAGTAGTAAAGATACAGGAAGACCATGAATACTAATGTGTTTGAACCAGTCTTTGGAATGATTAAAATCAGCATGAGTCCTTTCGTGCTGCTTTAACCTGACCAAATGTAAAAATAATCATGATCGTAATCATGATTTCCAAGTGCTTGACATGACATTTTCTACCTGTAGTGATTAGCATGGGCCTTACAATAATGAGCATTTCATCATTTATCCTTTAAGACAAGATGGGCATTTTTTACTTTCCAGTTGGCAATGTGATATATTTCAATTGTTCTTAATGCTAATGAAGCTGTAACTATAAGCAATAAGTAGGTGTCAAGATGAGACAATAGATTTAATAATCCTAATTAATTTTATAATGTCTACAGAATTACTTTAGTCTTAGGAACAAAGACAATTTCAACTTATTTATAAAGGAATGTTTATATTCATTCCTCAACCATATCCTCAGTATGTGTTAAAATACAAGCTGATGTAGAAGTATCTGCTTGCAGTAAAATTTAATGCTTGCAGGAAGAAAAATACTTTTTGTATGTTGCCTTTTCCAGACTTTCATAAAAGCTAGATTTGCTAGATTTAATTTTAAAAGAGATAAACATGACTAATGTCGCACAAAAAATAATTAATAAAAAATTTAAAATTAAGTAAAAAGCCAGTAAATCAGAAAATGAAGAGTTAATAATACACTTATCATGCAAATACCAATTAAATTATTGTATACATAAAATACCTAGCAAAAAAACCAAAAAGCCTTTGTGTATGTCTGAAAAAATTAAGGAATACAGAAGAAACACAATGTCTCACAGAGTGGCTCTTGTCCTCAGAGTCATGGATAATTGTATAAATCTGTAGAGTAATACAGAAAATGGTAGTTCCTGAAAAAGAGTCTAGCCGCATTATAACAGCTCTAATTTTATTATTGCTTAAGACTAAACATTTTGCAAATATTCTCCTTGAAACTCTTGCTAAGGTGATGGGCAGTGTGTCTAATCTTGCATCTTTTGAAGACTAAGCAGGTCTGGGATTATTGCAGGAGGGATATTTAATCTCACAGATTGTATTTACTTATTTTTTCAATAGGAATATAAGTTGAAACCATTTATTATAGCTTTAGACTTAGCTAAACATTCCCTCTTCCATTTATTTGGACAGGTAACCTGTAAATAAGAAAATTCCCTTTAGATTATGTCTGGTTTTTACCCAAATTCTGAAGAAAAAGTATAGGGAAACTAAATCAATGTAATTTAAACTAGTTTACAAAACATTTTCAAATTCTACCACATCTTATTTTTATAAAGATTTTTCAAATAGCTACCCACACCAGAGTTTTGTCAAGTTAAGAAAAAGAATTTAAGGAAAAGATACATTCACTATAGAACAGAAACAGATTTTTTGAGTGTGTGGCATCAAGGAAAAGACTTTTACTATCATCTGGAAGAGTATTTAATAAAGCATGTGGAATAAAATGTTTCCAAATCAAAATATTGAAAAAGCAGTTTCGGCACAACCTTAAGATAATTCAAATATTCCCAATAATACAAGTTTTGGAGCTACCACCCCTCAAGAATGAAGGGATGGGACTGATTCTAATGAAATTAATGTTCTGATGGGTTGAGAAATGTAAGCAAATTTCACATTATGAAATTCTATCAGAACACAAAGGTTGCTTGCAAAAAAAAAGAGTTCATCTTAAAAAACTAAGATACAAAAAATACCAGTAGTCAACCTGGCAGACATAGCATTTAATTTAATTTAAATACAAAGGGGAAAACCTATCTGAACAGTTTAAAATTGCTTGCATGCTTGCATGCATAGAGACATTAAGATTTCTGTATCTATTTCTTTTTGCATGAATGTAATGAATTTTTATATCCACCCCTTATGAAAGTCAAGCAAGGTTATGTCATGCTTCTTCAATTATGAATCTCAGTTTACAGAAAGACAGTCTTATTTCAAGTTACCAATATGAAGCCTTGATTTTCATGGTCTGGGAAAATGGTATTCTGCTGGGAGAGCTAAGATTCAGGTCAATAACATATTTATTTATTATTATTTTTTCTTTTCAGACAAAGTAAACTTTGCTCTAACTCTCCAGTTTGGCAAAGAGGCACTAAATGGTTTTAAAGTTCAGTTAGCTGAAAAAAAATAAAAATTAAAATACTTACAGGATGATCCTATTACAAATAGGTTTTACATATGCTATATATTTCCTCAGATTAAGCAACTTTCTTGTGAGTCATAAGGAGGATTATCTATATAGTCTCTTTGGAGGCTCTTCCCTCTTCAGGACTTGCTATAAACTTCATGACATAATTTCACCTCCCTTTTGGTCTGTAGTTATTATCCACTTCATCTAGATCAATTTCATGCACAGAAATTAATGACAAGTGGGCAAAGAGAGCCAAATTTGTGCATATACTCCTAAATGACTCAGGTCAACTACTCTTCTGCGTACTTTTCTTGAAAGAGAAGAGCAAAATGATACATTTGAAATATGTTTCAGAGAGGTAATTTTTAGTTCCTAAGATCAAAACTATGCATTTCTCCCAGTTAAAATATCTGAGGTGTCTGTGTCTGCATTAGTCACCCTAGACTGCCTCTGTAATCAACACACAGGAAATAAAGACGTCAAAAGGTGAATCATCTGACCTGCAAAGATATTGCTACAGTTGAGATGAGTAGCTCTCTGGAAGGGCATATTTTCCTCTATTAACTCAAAAAAACAATACAGGAACTAGCTGAAAAACAGAAATTGAACACTGAAATGCTCATTTGGAGCACACTGCTGATGGTCATAGGATTGCTGTACCCTGCAGCGGAGCTGAGTTTTCCTTGAGTACAATTGTGCCTTGGAAACCTTCCTTCCCCCCCGAACCCTTCTCTTTATACCAGTAACTGATTTCTACAATTTAAGCAATGAAAAAGAAATGGGAGAGCTCCTGTGTCTCTGAAGAGGTTTCCAGAAGCAGTTATTCTTCAACAATCAGAAAAGTGATTACAGAGCAGCACTGTAATAAACAAATAGAAGATTTTCTACAGGCTTGACCTACAAATTCATTTTAGCTTTGAGAAGGCTTAAAAAGCCATAGTTTTCGTAGTTAAAAGGTAATTTGTGCATGTGTAGACTGCTTCTCTGTCCTACATAGGTGATGTAGGTCTTAAGTGTTTATTATACATTAAGTATTTTTTAACATTGAAGGACAACTAGAAAAGCCATTTTTTTCCTTGTTACTTTTTGCTATGATTTTTCAATCATTATTATTATTATTATTATTATTATTATTATTATTGCTCTTTCTTGTAAAGCAGATTCCTGTTTACTTTCAAAACTCATTGTCCTGACTAAATTAAACCATTTCAGGGTGATTATTTCATAAGAGAATATAAGTCCTGATTTTGTATTTTCTTTCCCTCAATATTAGGGTTGTCAAAATAAGTTCATCCTTGTGAACCTGCCTAGCTATGGAGAGTTTCAGTGGCAGTCTTAGATGCACTCTTTTCATAACCCACAATAATCTCAGCAGTAGTGCCAAAGTAATGCTTTTATTTGAACATTTTCACTTTCCCACCCTCTCCTCACATAGTCTATATATCTCATAGTCTGCATTTGATCTGAATAAAAAAAATGGACTGCTGAGTGTTCTTACTGGGATGGGATGTCTCAGATTCATTCCACATGACATTGTTTGCTTTTTCATTTCTTCCCTCTCTTCCCGCCCCTGTTTGCTATTGTGAGCCTTTTGAAGTTTACAAGCCAAGTTCTTCTCGCATTTCTACACGTGCAATCCCATTAACTCAAATAGGTGTCAGCTAGGACAGGACTTGGACCTGTTCTGACCACTTGCTGAAAGTGGTAGTCTCCTTTCTAGACAGGTATCTTAGCTGCTGGCTTTATTGTCTTCTTTCTTTTAATTTCAGCTCTAAAAATGTGCAAGGATAAGCGTTTATCATAACATGCCATGGATTCTGGAGTTTCTTTAATAAAAATAGCCCAACATGTGCCTGCCACAAATTTCAGGGTCTGCATATCGCCTACTCAAAATAAAACATCTCCTCTCCACATTTCATTTTGAGAAGAGATGGACAAATATGGAATTAAAGACTAGCCACAGGGGTCCTACAAGTGCCTGCAAAATTAAAGTAACAAAGATCTGTTTTTACTTCTTCATTTTTTAGACAATTTTTAATATTCATCTTGTTCTTGTGGTTCAAGTAGTTGTCAGGACCATATTTACTTCTTCTAAGAAAAGTGGTTTAAGGAAAAATCATGAGTATTTAGGCTAGCAAATCTAGAAAAATGCTGTATATGTGGAACATAAAAAAAGGAACCCCTTCAGAAACCACACAATTCTTCCAGCATTGCAACAGGCTTGTGAGACCTGCTGAGTCTATTTACAGTACTTACAGGGATATGTCCACCTCATTTCAAATGTGCTCCTGGCCAACCATTCCAATGGTTAGTCTCAGCTTAAGCTAGGGTAACAGGTAAAAAGGGCATTGACAGAACAAACCTTTTAATAGCTCTGGTCAGATGATAAAATGAAGTAGTAATTCTCTATTGTAGTAGTTACTTAAGGAGATACAGAAAGAGGGACAGGCAGAAAATATTCAATAAAAAACAGAGTAGGGTGAAAAAAGAACAGAAAAAAAATCTGGTGAAATAAAGAGAGGAGTGAATATAACAATTGAGAAATTTGGAGGTATCAGTGAGGTATCAGGCCCACCTACAATCTCTTCCTTAGCTTTGCTGATCAAGTAGCCTACTTATAAAATAATTGGTAAGACTCCCTGAGCTCTAAATGAAATTTCTAACCAAACTGTAACAACTCCTTTTCAGAGAGCAAGCTTTAGCTGAGACATTGTTTTCAGCTTATTTCTGATCAAGTGTGGAGTTTTTAAAACCCTAAAAATGTATTTTATCACTTGTCAAAACCTATACTCCCATGGCTGTCCCTGTAATCAGAAACACTATGTATCCTTTGAAGATAGGCTGTACTGTAAGTGCTGCTCAAAATGTTGTCCGACTTTGACTCAGGCTTGAAGCCTAAGTTAATGAAGAGCTAAAACTATTTTCATGTTTGTGATCACCTCTTTGAACAGGCACAATTCCCACTGATTTTAGAGGGACAGTTGTTAATTTTTGAATCTCATAGTTTAACCTGACATATGAATGCAGCATGGTTTTAATCAGGCTATAGGGTAGTTGAATCAAAGTTATTAGTTTCACCTGGAGGCAAATGTTCTTCATTCAATAAAACTTCTTTTGAAGTATCAGAGTTTGCCTAGGTGAAGGCTAAGGGAAAAATAAAATGAGTATTCAATTAAACAAGCATTGCTCTGGTGGTCAATAAACTCTCCAGTCAGGAAAGCTCTCAGAACAGCTAGTACTGCCAGTGCTGGGGCTGCAATGTACAGGATGCATTTGCTAACGTTCTTAGCCATTATTTTTCTGAATGGCTATCGCTGGAGTCAGGGACATGACATTGTTGAAAAAGTGGGAATTATCTCCTTAAGTAACTACTGCAATAGAGAATTACTACTTCATTTTACCATCTGATCAGAGCTATTAAAAAGTTTGTTCTGTCGATGCCCTTTTTACCTGTTACCCTAGCTTAGGCTGGGACTAAATTGGTGGTGTGCTCCCTATTCCATATACTTTAAGTTTGATGTTATTGCCAGATCTCCCCTGCTCCCCCAGCAGCTGAAAGCCTGCATTCAGAAACAAAAGGGCTTGGGTTTTCAGCACAGACATGTCTGAAAAAAACTCATGGGCAGCTCTGAGGAGCCAGACATTAATAAAATTTGAGAGTAAATTTGAGCTTTGGAGACTTTCCTTATTCACTCTTTTAACTTTTTTTTTTTTTTTTTTTTTTTTTTAATATTTGCCAATTGCTTTACCCCTCATGCTCCTTTTTCCAATAGGGAAAAAAGTATTTTCTTTCACTGATTTGGATTTTCACTCTTCTTGAAATTATCTCTCAAGAAAAAAAGAAGAGTAGTCTCTGATCTCCACCTTTAACACCTTCTAGTTTTCCTACATTGTATGATTTTCCAGCTACTGTACTTTTTTTTTTACAGTTATTCAGCCACAGGCTACCTGTCTGATTAGAGGTATTTGGGGTTGGCAATGTACTTATTCATTAATTATTGCCAGCATCTTCATGAAAACTTATGAGAACAGTGAGTTACTGGATGAAATGCTCCCTCTGCTGTCGAGGAAGAGTATCAGTAGTGATAGGTTTGGTCCTAATTGCTGCAAACGTTATCAGAGACAGACAATATATATTAAGGATATTTCTAACTGTACTGTCTAGGTATGCGGTCTCCAAAGACAAGTTCTCAGCTCTTACCTTTAGTCTGGATGAAACTTAATATCTGAATTTGAACATTTCCTCTGGAGCATTCAACTTTATTAAAAGAGATAAAATGAAACTGGCCCAGTTCTTACACCATAAATCGTACTGCTAATCTGTTTCAGATACAGCGTAGTCCATCAGCAGCTGGCTGGAAGCCCTCTGAATCTAGACAAGTTGTTCTTTTGACTTTGGTGGCTTTGCATGAGACTGTTGCTGGGTGAAGTTTACGTCACTTTTCATTTTTGAAGTTTGTTTTCAACGAACACTCCAAGCAAACAAGAAAACGTATGTCCTGAGAATAAGGTGACATTAAAGAATGGAATAATAGCTGCACATATGGAATTATTTTTGATTGCAAAAAGTAGGAGAGTTGCCCCTGAATTTAGCAGGGCTAGAATATCATCAAGGGAACTCTGCAAGAACAACGATGTTCTGCTGCTTGCTGAAGTAATGCATATCGTTGATTCCGCAGAGGTGCGCTTTTGTCCATTGTACTGAAACCCTGTTAGCATTGGCTCCGTCCCACAAAAATGTGATCATAACTGTTCCTGTACCAGGCGCCACATGTATTTGCTTTGATAATGTTCATAAATTCTTTTATTCACCTTTTGAGAACTGTTGTACAAGCAAATATTTGTTCACAAGAGTATTTCCAGAATGTGAAAATGTGTTGAATGCTCATGCAAACAGGTACGTGTGTGAATATTTGAACAGCAGGGTTTTTTTAAGTCTTTCTGAGGTTAAGGATCCAAATGAGAGAGAACAAGGTACCTTAAAGAAAAAGACAGTAATAAAATACCCCAAAGAAGCCCAAAACCAAGGTAAAAATTGGAGAATCCCCAAATCATAATGCTTTCCTATAACATTGGTATACTGGGCAGAACTCTAATCTCTTTTTTATTCTAATAAAGCCAAAGTAAAGTAATTATTATCCTAACAGAAAAGGCCTTTTTAAAATATGATTTGCTCCAATTAGGACACTCAGTCAACAGCAGAATAATATATTTTTTTGGTAAAAATGGACCATGAAGGAGAAAAAGTTACCCAAGGTGACTAGCACCGTGTTTCAGGTACTCACTTCTCAGTCCAGAAATTCTGCTTTATATACCATTTATAAGCTTTATTTTAATAATGCTGGGATAAAATCCATAATTAATCTTGACAGGAGAATCCTCTGCTGTTTCATGCCCAGCATAGCGCTCTAAACTCTATAGTATATCCAGGCATCTTATAACCAGTCTCTAATTTTGAGTGTATGACAGGGTTGGTGTAAGGATACAGTGACCTCATAGACTTGTACTTTTTAGTCTGATAATTATAGTAAATTTCTATGTGAACAAATAGGATTAAAACCTCCACAGATTTAGGAAAGTCTTGAATTCATGTCTCTTACTTCTGAGGGGGTGTTCTGGACATAGAAATGCCCTCACAGTAAACATGCAGCAAAACAAATCAGTTACGCTTCTAGTATGCCTAGCAATATTGTGCTCTGAAAAAGATTCTGTCAAGGATGGACCAGGAGTACGATCTGTATGTACTTACCTCTTGGAAGACAGCTTTAGGGTTTTTTTTTCTTTTTTTTTCCCCTTAAATCTAGGGTGTTATTGATCAATTAAAGACAAGTTTTCATAGACAACCTTCCCATACGTTAGCGTCTAAACTCAACCAGTTTCTGTGCTTAAATGAATACTTTCAGAGAAGGCATCATATTTCCAGATCTTTTTAAATGTAGACAAAGCCTCATTCATCAAGCAAATCTCCCATAAAGCCATAGCACTGAGATGCCTAGTCTGTTTGGCAGATCTACCTGGAAAATGGGGACAGTCCCCAGCCAAAATAATCAATCATCTATCTGCTTTGCAGCCAGGAAACAGGTACTATGAGATCTGTACCTCCAGAGCTCAGTAGAAATTTCAGGATTTTTCCTTGGAACAGGGGAACCTCTCTCCAGCTAAACCAGAGTTTAGCTCCTGACCCTACAGATGGGCTCCCCTATTACGAACACTCCTGGCTGACCTTTTGATGTCAGGGCTTTCAAACTGTAGAGAAGCCAGAGTTCCAAGTGTACATGGCTGTGGGGTTATCCCCTTGGTGGAGAGCCAAATCATAGGAGTTTCCCTTGTTGCTCTGTGAGACCGGTGTTTTTTTCCCTTCAAGCTCCACTGAGTTGAATGCCAATTTAACAGACCAAGCCACTCATCTCATTATTTAACTCCTATTTTCATGTGGTTCTCAAACATATCTTATTCAAATGTCTGGTTCAATGAACGTTTTTTTGAGAGGCTATGTAAACTCACACTTCTAGACAATATGACAATAATTGGACCGTATATTCAAGTCCTGCAAGGAGTATATTGTAGCATTTTATCACTGATACATTAAAATAGTAAATCAAACAGGAGACACTCGGATAAGTCAACACAAGATTTGTGTCTATTAGAGCAAAGCCACTGGCCAGAACCTCAGCAAAAAGGCAGTGAATTAAATTAGTCAAAGAGTAAGCTGCTCTTTTCATGGTTATGTGCAATTACATGCAGATTCAGTTTCTTTGAAAGAATTTGACAGGAGAAAATTTAGACTAAAAGTTTCTGGTGTACCAATAAATCTTGCTTTCCATGACTCATACCTCTGTCTCCTGGCCAAAAAAGAAGCCAGATATTTTATCCGTGTATGCATACATGCTAGAATTATAAAGCTCCACTAAAAAAAAAAAATTACCAAAGAGGAATATATGAAATTTCATAATATTCTTTAAATATAAACTCTCTGTTAATATTCTGTTTCCGTTGCATAAGACATTCCAAACCCATTCATGAGAAAATTCAGACACAAAAAAATTATATTGCATGTAGTCCAGCCATGAACTTTTTTGTCTGTTGAAGCTTTTAACCTTTAACTGCACAAAGATTTCTTTGTTCTTTAGGAATATACACTGTAGATTATAAGATTCTGATACTGCAGTCACAGTTTTTAAGAGGGATTCTTTTTGTTTATTTTTTTATCTACAGTACTTCTTGAACATTTCACTACAAATATAATTCTAATGTTTCAAAGGATGTTGTTCATTGTCTCTTTGTCAAGTTTCTTTCCTCACCTGAAACTCTACTTCTTTGTTTTTTGAAGAGCTAATTCCATGATAACTATACAATAACTTCACTTCTTAAGAACCATTCTGTGTATAGCCACAAGGCAAAAACAAGGTCAGGAGCAAAAAGTTGAAACCTTATTTATTGAGTATATTTGAGATGAGATATTAAAATCATGCATAATTTTGGAAAAAGAAAAAAAAAAACCAACAGTCTTTCACAGGCAGACAAAGTGGGGAAATATTCCCACACCTATATCTGCTCTCTTGGACACAACTTTGTACGCTGTGAAAAAGAGAGTTTACCTGATACTTTATGAATAATACCTCATCAGACACCTGTACATTTTAAAGCCAATAAAGCAAGGGTATGAAAGAACATAAGATGCTGAGTTAATGAAGGCTGAAAGTTCCTCCCAGGGCATGCAAATCCGGCTTCCCCCAGGCCCTGAACTTCCTGGGCTGTTAGCAATTGTATCAGGCTCAGGAATATCCACCAATCTCTAGGAATCCTCCATCTGCATGTGCTGAGCTCTCCGGCCTGTGGCTCCACCAAGGGCCGTTATCACACCTCAACGAGCTCTTGTGCAAGCTGCCAACAGGCACCACCCTGAGCACAGCCTGGATGTTCCCCGTTCCCCAACTACCTGGCAATTGCACTGCACAGCGCAACGCCTCAGGTGTGCTTCCACAGCCAGAACCAAATATTTCCAGAAGGATTTAAGTTCCTTTTCTCCCTGTTTGCAGAATTGCTTCGTGTGTATATATATATATACACCCAGATACCTTTCAAGGCAAAGCACTCTTTGCGCCAAGGCAAACAACTTGCGAGGCAACAACAGTTATTGGCTCCTGTATCTGCAGCAATGGACACAAAACAATTTGGCTTTCCAGGTCATTGTCCAGGATTAGAGAAACCCCTGTGTGGGGAGACAGGGAAAGAGGGAAGCCAGCATCACTGCCACCAGGAGATGTCAATAGTCTTTATCTTTTCTACGCAACCATATACTTCTTCAGTTATAAATGAACAGTTATTAGAGTTGGAGATAAATTATCCATTAAAATGTCTTGATGAAAAAAAAAAAAAAAAAAGGAGGAGTTTAAACAGGAATTTTCCATTCAGGTTCTTCATGAAAACCTTAGAAAAGGTCCAGGTAAGAGTCATGGATAGCCACTGACATCAGAAATATCACTTCTGGTGGTGATTAACTTGAACTAATATGACAAATGGTCCATAAAGTCCTGCTTCATATTTGTGTTAACTAGAAAAGCTTTTAAAAGGAAATAAAGAATACTGTCAATAACGTGCTGCCTGAATTTTTCTCATGCATTTGAGTGAAATAAGTATTTTTTCTTTTTCTTTTACTGGAACTTCTCTGGGGATATAATTAATTAGTGTGTTTTGCATGCATTTACCATCTTTTTTCTTACCAATTAACATCATTTTTCTCGTCTTTTAGATGACAGACTCAGAAATTACAACAGTACATTGCCATAGCTGGTTTGGTATCTCAACATATTTTCAATCTAGTATTAAGAACCAATTTACATGTCTGCTGTGTTATAACTGTACTTAAGGAGTGACAGCAGGGTACAGCCATAAGGCTGCTTCCAGCACTTGTGCTGAATCTGTTCTAGCTGTTCCTGAATAGTTTATACTGTTTCTCACAGGCTTAACCCAGATCTCATGGAATACAGAAAGAGTTCTTCAGTAAGCAATGGTGCAGACCCTTAAAAACCAAGATAAATTGTTTTTCCTTCTGGGAGAGCAAACCAAATGACTCTTCTGAGGCCTACATATTTTAAACAATTTATCAATAGGTTTGTCAATACCTAAAGCTGAAAAGGTATCTGATGTTTTCTGGCATCTCTCTGTAATTTTAAGTGAAAGCTAGAAAGACCTGGCAGCTTAGGACTTTGCCAATACACACATTCCTGTACATGCAAGTCTATATGGTGAAACAAACATGGATTTAAGATTATCCTGTACTTCAGTAAATGTTTTCCTATGAGCTTTTTTCTTTTTTGCTTCTCTTCTTCTGAACTCTGCTTTGATGACAGACAATAATATCATCTAAGTGAGGGCTAAAGACCAAGCAATACAAGCACACTGTGCATGAAGGTAATTGTAGTTGTTTCCCAGTGATAAACCATATGAAAGAAATTATAGCTTTTCCCTGTTATTTATGGGACTGATCCAAAATCCATTAAAATCAATGGGGAACTTTCTTATTAGTGAGTGCTTCAAAACAGGTTTTAGGAGATTTGTGATGCAAGGCCAGCATTTTCAAAGGTGTCAGGGAAGAGATTTAGGACATGGGCAGATGATAAAAAACAACTAAATAAA
This sequence comes from Scolopax mira, assembly GCA_004320125.1. Lineage (NCBI taxonomy): Eukaryota > Metazoa > Chordata > Aves > Charadriiformes > Scolopacidae > Scolopax > Scolopax mira. Next base: position 93,488 of record BJBW01007741.1, read on the forward strand.
AAACTACTCAGTTAATGAGTTACGACTTATCAGAGCAACCACGGTAACTCACAGAGTGCAGTCTTAATTTATTATGTATCCACATGAAAATGTTAATATGGCTTGTGGAAGGTCATTTATCCACACTTCATTATCCACATTTATCCAACACTTCATCCAGGAATTCAACTCACTCCTGTAACTTTCCAAAAGATTCACATTCACCTGAAGGGTATTCAGTGCTGCCCGGGTAGGCTTTGTCACAGTCTTTCCTGTTATAGCTCCTCCACTTTCTTTGAGATGCGACAATAGTCACTGGAAAGAGAAACACAAACAGGACTTGTTGTGGTAAATTGCCTAAAGCTTTTCTCTAGCCCATCACACCTGTGATTATTGTACACAATACAGAACTGACATGACTTCAACAGAAGAGACCAAGCAGTTTAAACATTGGAACAAGTGCCTAGGTATATTCTACATATCTTTGAGCAGAAATTTCAGTATCTGGTATCTTTTCCTAGGATAAATCTCTCTGTAGCTGCCTGAATTTTATATAAATGCTTAACAGAGTGGCCTAGTAAGCCACTTAGTATTACCTAACTAAAGCCCTTCTTGTGAGGCTAACGTGGAATGATGCAGGTTTAAACCAGTGGGATCTGCAGGAGCATAGCACACTTATGACCTAGCAGCATTGATCATCAGTTCCAGTACTGACCTCTGAGGAACACCATTTGTTACTGGTAGTCACTTGGACATCAAGCTGCTGACTGAGGCCATCCAGCCAATTCCTTATCCACTAAGTTGTCCACTGTCAAATCCCTGTTCAATTTAGAGACCAGGATGTCACACGCTTTCCACAAGAGCAGGTAGATGATGCCAGTTTCTCTCCACTTATCCACGAGTTCTGTAGCCCCATTATAGAAGCCCACCAAATTTGTCAGGCACATTTTGTCCTTAGTGAAGCCATGTTGGCTACCACTGATAATGCCCTTATTTTCCACGAACCTTAACAGAATTTTCATGTTTAAACAAATCACATTCCAAGTGTTGCTCTAAAGGCTTTTCTTCTGGAACAGCAAGCTTAAATGCAACAGTGAGGCAGTGAGTTTGATAGACCCCCTGTTGCTGATAGGATTTGGCAATTCAGGAGAGGGTGCTCAGCTCAAGCGTCCAGAACCAAGCCATTGACTAATTCTTCTATTTGTATTAGCCTTATGTATATATGAAAGCAATCCAGTACCACAATTACTGGATGTTTCTATTCAGAAAATAGTAGAGACTGGAACAACAGGGGTACTATTCAGAAATGGAATGGATTGGCTGGACTGAGTGTTTTGAAAATTATGCAGCACTTCATCTTGACAACATGCCTTGGCTTAGCCAGAAGCTACATTTTGTGATTAGTATATTCAGACACTTTCTTTTCTTTATGTTCAGAATCCAACTGTTCTGCAGATCTGAAAAACAGAACAAAAAGAAAAATATGCTTTTAAAACCAGTCTGACAACTGCAATTAAATCAATCACCCACTCAATTTCAGATATTTGTAACATCAAGTAATTTAACAAACACCTTTCATCCATAACAGCTCAAGGCATATTTGCTTTAAAAGCATTTCAGCAGAAAATTCCAGCATTCCTCCCCCACTAAGATCCTTTTATAAAGAATGCACTTCTACCTATAGAAACTAAAAAGGGTTGAATATTCAGTAGTTTAAAATTTTCAACATGGACCATAAACTTCTGAGGGTATAAGCCTAGCTGAGGGTAAATCTACTACTTGTTGAGGGAAAATATTTAGGAATGGCAAAGAAATTTTTATGGTATGTTAAACTACAAGAAAATTTTATGTAAGTACCAGCTTCCATTTCTATTGTGCTCTTGAACATTCATATTAGGCTATGAAATAGAAACAGGTGCTTGGGTTCCATCCTTGCCAAAGTATCTAACCAGCAAAATTGCTAGAAACTAGTTTCTTACGGTTTGCAGCCCTGTTCTGCCATGGAGGTCATGAGGAGCTATAAACCTAGATGGATATGTCCAACACAGCAAACTATTAATTGGATAGTGCTTGGAAATATTTTAAATGAGACAAAACCAAATTCCTGATACGTTCTCCATGTTTGTACCAGGAAAGATGAAGATGGGCTTAGAATACAGTATGACAGAAAACCAGACTACAAATCACCCTACTTAATTTCCTTCATAAGCTAAGACCAATGTAAAATTATGTAAAATTACAGATCAAAATAGCCAAGTCAGAAATAATTTCTCTCAAAGCTGAAAAAAAACCCCAAGAAGTGAATTCTGAGCAATATCATTTATTTTTTCAAATTTTGTTTTTCTCAGAAGTAATCACACCTGTACTTTTTCCCATCTAAAAGATTTCTATGTGGCCAGTTATAGTGAAATAACAACTTTTCACAATCCGTTTCGCACTATCCTTCTGGCCTAAATAGCAGAGAGGTGAAGACATCCGTAAGTGGTTGTTATCAACTTTTGTGTTATTACCTCAAATTCTGGAACATTATGGTTATTTTCAAGTCACAGAGTTATCAGCTCTGCTAAATTTAACCACTGTCCTCACAATTCAAATTCAGTTATTCTAATGAGGTCAGAGTCCAAAAGAACAGCAATTACTGATACCAGGAAATTCCTCCAAGGACCACCTCCTTAAACATCACATCACAAGTAAACACAGTAAGAAAGTATAAATGATATGACTGTATCACAGTCATTACAATCTTACAACTTCATATATCCCAAGCATGCTTAAAAATAAAGCGCTTATAACCCATTAGGAGGCAACACGATTTCCCTGAGCTCAATATGAAGGCCACTACCAATGAAAATCTATGATATGTATTAAATGATGATGCTTTTCACTTCACATACGTGAAGATAGAGTGGTGGATCACAATATTCTACCAAAATAATCCATCACAATCCACCACAGTAATCCAAAAGCAATTAATCCTTTTTCCAAATTTCTTCAGCAGTTTGAATAAAATAAAACTGATTACTATATTATTTCCTGTCAATGTAAGACATATGTATCACAGAAGAGTATATAGTGAGCTACAGGTGAGAAAAGACAGAGATATTCTGATATTGAAAAGACATTCAAAGTATTTGACTTTCAGCTGCTGATTTATTAGGTAAATTCTCAGAAGTTTTTATTCCATTAAACAATATAAAATCAACTTAGATTTAACATGACTTATAGCTAGAGAAGCTATATAGTTAAAACATACTTTAAGAAGATGGACACGCATAGAATTCTTAGTAGAAGCTGTTTGCTCCCTATAGATATTTTACTAACCTCAGTTAAGCATCCAAAACATTTTTCCAGGCTTCTAAATACATTCTTAATGTAATCTTTTTATATATCAGAAAGATTTATCGAAAAAAAAAAAAAAAAGATATATTTTGAGGATAAAAAAAAATATCTTTTGAGGTTAATGAGTGTTAAGAAAAAAAATATGGGCAAGTATAGCATCAAGCTACACTTATCTAAAAAACAGTTCTCTAAAATAAATAGCACGATACATGGAGGACGAATCACCCCCAATGGTACCATCTTTTTCTCTACTGACTCTTCAGGAAATCTAAGCAACCAGCTAAGAATTTAAAAGCTAAAATTATATAATATTAATCTAATCCCAGCTATAAAGAACTTTTTCATTCCCTCTGTAACACTAGCCTGTAGATTCTTCCTCTCTTTTTTACTTTGAAAATATCATTACCATGTTGTGCCTTAAAAACAATAGACTTTGAGTGAGGAGGCAGATAGGAGATTTCATATTCAGAGACAAAACCTTTTCTAAACAATGATACTCCAAAGCTATCCTAACGACATCAGTTTCATGAAGATCTTCAAGCAGGAAAATCACTCCTCCCTCAGAAAATATCTATATATATCACATCAATCTGATGAAATTGCATTGAGGAAAAGGACTAGTTGTGAGAATCGGTAGTGCAGTCAAGGTATTATGACAATGCAGAGAAGGAAATTAGTAAGACACATATAAAGATTTATCTAAAAATTTTATACTCCTTTTTTTCCTGTTATAATTAAGTCATGGCTAAAGAAAGTTGTGCATCTGCTGCCATTGTGGTGTAGTCAGATTGAATGCTTCACTGCTTTGAATGGGGCCACGTGGCCTCACTGAGAGCCAAGCTGCTGGGACAGAATTGCTGCAACATGTTTGAACCCCCTGTGTTCTCAGCACTACCTTCTGGGACAATTTTGTAGTCAATTAAGGGGTATCAGTATAGCAATCAGGGAACAATAAGAAATGAGCATCCTGAATTTTGTTTTTTTCTCCATCCTCTAATTTGGGTGCTTCAATATAAATATATATATATGTATATTTCTTCTATTCATATATATGTATATTTCTTCTATTCAGTTTGCTTTATTATTCTAAAATAAGAGATCTTGTACAGGCAATCCAATTTCATTAACCAGTTCTAGAAAAAGTGTATTATTTTTCTCTGTTTGCTGTACATCATTGACCTCAGAGGGTTGATTTGCATCATAAAAATTCACTGACAAGGAGCAGTAGCACTTCTGGGATCATTTCATGAGACAGTTTCAGGACAGTCAATAGTTAAACATGAACTGATTTTTGAAGTTTTGCAGCAAGTTTATGCTATTTTCTGGGAGCACAACCACAAGGATCATTGATCCTTTATGGGTAGCAGTCAGAATCTGAAAGCTGGCCAGCATGGCTTGGCAATTTCTTTTGTTGCTGGAAAAAACATGGGATTTTCTAGCCTGCAAGACTTTGAAGATTTTCCAGCTGCACAAGACTTTTATTGCACACAGTTTGTAGGAAATAACAGAGGGTTTTGAAGTAATCTGGTGGCACAGGAATGGTATTGATATTCTAATTCTGATTTTAGATAGGTGCATCAATACTGTAAAAAACAGGAAGCACAAGCAGATCACTAAGTATATTGATCCAATAAAGTCTATGGTGATGATGAAGTGCTCAAACTCCTTTAATGAAGTGGATTATTTTAAAGGGCTCTTTTAATTGAGCTATTCCCCTTTGTATAACAAGGAGAAAACCAACATTACAGCAAAGACCCTGAATCTGAATCTCTCTACCACAGGCAAGTCCTGAGACTTACTGAGCCATTCCCTTCTCTTTGGTGGATGGCTGTTACACAGTATAAGTAGTCAGAAATATTAAGACTGCAAGATACCTCTAGATGCTCCCAAATTATCTTAATTCTCTCTAACAGCCATAATCAATTTATTAAGAGACATGTGAGTCCTTCTCCCCATTCTGTCTTTCAGAGTTGGACAGAGAATATAAACCTCTGTCTTAAGAAAACACCCTCCTTGATTTCATTTTCTTTCATTATAATGGTTTATAACCGAGCGGAAAAATTTGTTCTTCAACAAGTTGACAAAAACATGTCATTCAATCCAAAGAAAAAAAATCATGATTTACTGAAAAGAACTCAAAAATTAATTTGCCACTTGTATCCAAATCCAATGACCTAAAGATATTATAAGTACAGGCCTAGTCTTAGGCTTGCCCTAACATGGAATGGGACTTTTCTAAATGCATTAACATTTTTGTGGGACAGGAAAGCCACTTCTCTCCAGCTAAAGAGGAATCTCGAGAACTATTACATGTGACAACATGATTATGCAGACTGTCTACAGATGTGAATCAGAAGGGCTCAAATAAATTCAGTAGTGTTCTGCTGATTTACATTAGCTGATGATCTCAATTTGCTGTGTTTTGGATGAAAGATAGAAACAATTTGTCCTGATTTTTTTTTTCCAGAGACTCTAGAATACTTTCTGAAATCTCCAGTCCACATGTTCTTACTACATTCTGTTTTAGAAGACTGCTATCCAAAATAACCGCAGAATAGTATTTAAATAGCAATTGAAATAGAAATAGAAATTAGAATAGTAATTTAAATAGAAAACGACATTGATAAAACAGAAATGTAAGGCAAGACTAACTCTTGAGGTGACAGCAGTAGAAACATAGATAAAAATAAAAGCTAGGTTGAACCAAGTCCAGTTGGCTTCACATGTATGTTTTCAAATCACTGTAGGCTGTTGTATTTTATCCCTTAGTGATTTATTGGTATTGAATCTGCTGACATTGCACTTCATCAACAACCATGTAGTGTTTACGTGGAGCTTAGTGATGTTTAAAGATGTTTAAAGATTTCCATTACTGTAGGTTTCCTGTCTTGCAAAAATTAGTCAAAAGTGGGCATGATGAAGAAATGGAGTTTCCAAGAAGGAACCTACCCTACCTGAGAAATTTTTTATTGTGGAATTAGGCTTTCCATTACACTTTTTTCTAGTGAGCAAACACATTCTGCAAAGTCTGAAAAGTTGTGATTGTGAGAAATCTTAGCTTTAGAACATGTTTCAGATTTTCCATATTTCATCGCATGTGATACTATGAATTCAACAGCAGGTATTCAGCTTTCCTGATTACCTGTTGCATTGTGTAAGTAGAATCACTGGAAGTCAATTTAAATTTTGCTTCAATGGATGGGAATTTGACATCAGTCTTTACCTAGAGTTAGAAGAAATAGAAGGAGATGGTAAAATTTGAAGAAGTTGGGCCTTGAAAGTAATAACAGTTACGCAGAATCTGTTATTCCGATTTCTCTAAACCTTTGCTATTCTTTTTGGGGAAAAGCAAAGTGGGAACAGCTGTCCTGTGAGGAAACATTCCCACGTTCCTGGTTCTTATACCTTCTCCTATCATGTAAACTGATGCTTGTAGAGTTGGTGTAGATTAGGATGCATCTGTCCTCATGTTGTCAAGCATTTTCTGAAGGCGAAAGTTCTGGAGGCACCCATATAAACAGATATTTTCAGCCATATGAATGTGGCAAAAACACTGTCACAGGCCTCTATCCTGATATCTCTGCCTTTTACAGAAATAGAAAACTTCAGATAGAGGAAAGTGAATCTTCTGATCAATTAGGAAAATTTCAAGGGAATACATCGAGACAGAAAGTTCATGTATTTTCTGTGTTCTCCATAAGAATTCTAGACAAGGGTTACTGTGGCTTTGTAATTCTGCCTGGTCTAATTAAGACCTGCTTCTGTCAAGTTCACTAAGAAAGATCTGTTATTTGTAAAGCCCACATCTTTTTATTTTCTGCACTTGCACAGTTTTCTCTTTCTCTGTTTTTAACTTCTCTTAGGAGCAATGAGATTCAGATTCTGTAAGGATAAAGTATTAAATCTTTATAGAAGCAGATGTTGCATGTGTGCTGACCGCATGAATTATCAGGTACAAGGCTCTTAAAGTGACTGGCTTGCTTGCCTACAAACACATGACTTAATAAAATGTCTTTTATATACATGTGAGTGTTTGCATTTGGGCTGTGCTTCATTACATCTAAAAGGCCTGAATAAATCATAAAGAAAACTGCAGCTGGTATTAAATTCTAGGAGCAAGATATCTACATTAAAGATGATGTAAGTACTAAGAGGGCACTGCACTAACCCACACAATGAGTGGGTTACTCACTGTGATTTACAGAGCTTTTTTCAAGACTGTGAAGGCAAATTCTATGCAGAGGTGAATTGATGCTACTGTCTTCAGAATTCTGCCTGCTGTTACCACCACACAGTGTGTTTCTTAGTTAGAAAATACAATACATTATAAAAGTATAGAAATAATGATAGAGTTTCTCGTGCTTTCTATTACAAAAGTAATCTGTAAAGCCATTTCAAAAAAGTTTTTCTTGAATCAAATAATGCATCAGGAAGGAGAAGGTAACAGAATATATTGAAATGCTGAGTCCACTCATGCTTGAATTACTTCATCATGAGAGAGGATTATTTTATAGCATGACTCCAAATCCTAGAGAAAACATTTGGAAAACAAAGTTCCTGAAGTCTAGATCTTTGTGTGAGAAACAAAGGGTAAGCCTGCATCTTCCTACCACAATATCATACAGAGAAAACTCCATTGAAATCCTCATGTTGAAACTATCTGATATCTGGAGACTACAGTAAAAAAATTTCTTATGGACTGTTTACATACTGCTTCACATGTTAATCATTCTTTTATGTCGCTATTGCAAATTTAAAGCAGATTTGTTATTAGCAGTTGCTGTGTGACTTGTCATAGACAGAACAATACACTTCAGGAAGAAGAGAGATTATGGGAAAATGTATGGAAGGTTTGCATAGTGTTTCACCTGCTCAGGACTCAACTTGAGCATCCTAGATATTTAAGTTAGATATCTAAGTCTGAGCTAGGTATCATGTATGTCTTTTGTGGTCAATGGAGAGAAAAAAAAAACACTTAAAAGGGAACTATTTTGACTATTTTGATCAATATTTGAATTGGACTGTAAGACACCCATTTCCCTCCAAACACTAGAGAAGGAGACTACTGTAATTTCATGTATTCAGTTATAGGCTTTCAGAGCTAGATGAGATTTAGACAAAAAAAAGTTTACTTATTTATGGAATTTAGGTGTCACTTTTTTTTTCTCCCCCTTAACCCCCCTCCACACACCCACAACTCCCTCCCAGTTTTGAACTAAGAAACGAGGAGACCTCCTGGGATCTGTGGAACTGCTTTTAGCCTAAGAAATAGTTTCTTAAAACATATTCCTTAATGTTTTACAATGCTTTTATATGTTTGGAATATCCAACTTGTGAAAAGTAGCACTGAAATCCTGCAATTAAGGTTGGATGGCGGTACTCATTTCTTTTTTCTTGCTACCTGGTTTGTAGTGATTCCTGTACACTTTAAACAAACATCTCTGACCTCATTGTCATTTGATGAGATGGGAAAATTGCAAAACTGCTTTTGAAATTTGTTTGTTTCTAGTCACTCTAGAAGAGATGTGCAGGAAAAGTGGAAATGTGTCTTGTGGATGCTACAAAGAGCTAACAGGCAGATATTGCTCCTAAATTTTAGGGAATTCAACATGTTGATGGAGTGCAGAATGGGATTCAATGCTTCTAAATACAGCTGTGCCATTGTCCCTTGCTTGGGACTGGATAAATCATCTATGTTCTCCCATAGCCACAATGGAGAAATGAAAATATTACTATTTTTTCCTTACAAGGCTGTTTTGGCAATTTGCTGATGCTTATGGTACAATTTAATATTAATTATTGTATAAAAGTGTTAAAATTCAGTTATGGCTCATAATAGGTTAGGTGAGAAAAGGATTTCTTAGTTTTTCTTCTCTTTATCCAGTTGCTGTAGCTTTTCATTCTTGTACTTGGAATTAAGAGTTTGAAGTATGTGATTGCATAGGATTTATTAAGAAGTTTAATAAATGGGTGTTTGATAGACATTTTTGTTGTTGTTAACAGGCCAGCTAGAGTGTTTAAATTTAGGAATATTCAAAGTCACTGCCTATGGGAATAGAATAATTATGTGCAAAGAGATTTTAGAGAAAGGTTCAGCATGCAAAAAAAATATTTTCTTACTACTAAACTTTCCCAAGTAGAGGAGACCGATATTTGTGTTACCTCATTTCAAAGGTACTACAAGTTTTCCTGAGCAGCTTGGCATATGCCTAATAATTACTGTAAAACTACAAGGAAATCACCCATTCCAGTTTGCTTAGATAAAGTTTCTTTGAACTGCCTTCCAACACTGGACTCCATTCACAGCACGTTTCATTCTAACAGAGTTTCCACTGTCTGCTATAGAGGGGTAGTTTGTGAAAGTTTTATGAAGCACAGCATATGGAATTACACATGCTATTTGTAACTATCAGTGCATAAATTACATACACTTTAGCAAAGACTTTTATCCTCAGTCATAAAATGAGATGTGTTTTTCCAACAAGATGAATTTTTTAACTGCAGCGGTTACCTCCTGATTTTTTATCAATATTGATCATGTTTTAAAATTTTTTCTGAAATTTATTGTATAACTATGCTTTGCAGTCCAACAGCTTATCAGTTCTTACTTTCCAAAATGGAAAAATTAAGCAGCCTTCTACTTAGAATACCAAGCAGATTACTGTGGGTGTCTAGCAAACACAAAAAAAAGAGATGCTCACCACCTTTTTCATTCCTGGAAGCAACAAGGTTTAATGGTCAAAATTCATGGAAACTAAATGACAATCAGGATTTAGAATCAGAGCCATATGTATCACTTCATCACATGGAAAAATTTATGTCTTCCTCGCTTTCATAAGAAACTAACCCCTTGTTTGCAAATTGAGAAAAGTGCTTTTTAATACTAGATTGCATTCATAGCATGCAAACCGTGCATATTTCAGTGAGACATGAATGGCATTGTGTTTCATAGCACATTGCATACCTGCTTATGTGCTAGCTCCACACACTAAAAGACTTGATATTTCTGCTTATTATATTAAAAAAATATAATTCATTCACATATTATGCTTTTCATATTTCATACTGTGATTGTTTTTGATTTCTAATTCAGAAGAAACAGCAAAATTACAGGGATCAAATTGTGAAATTACTCTTTCCTGAGTAGTCTGTTGAATAGATTCTTGTGATAATCTTAGATTACCCAGCTACAAGATGAGCTAACTTAGAAGTCTGCTCTATCAACCATGGATAGAAGCAAAACTACTTCTGTTTTGATGGAGAAATCTCAGAATAATTATTAAGCAATAAAATTCAAAGAATCTGCAAAAACTAGGCAATTGTGCAATGATCTGCATCTTCTTAATAAGACATTATTTACTGTAGCTTATGAAGGCACGAACCCCAGTCTGAGGTGCAACCAGAATCATTTATTACAACCAACACTCAGTTTATATAGTACTAAGTATCTTCTTTCCCAACTGACACATCCCTGCAACACCCAACTGCCTGGCAGGCGGATTTTCCCCCAATCGTAGGGTAGTCAGGTGCTGTTTATGGGTCCTTAGGTGCTGCTCATGGCCATCCCCTGCCAGTATTCCTGCTTAGTCTATTCCTTCTGGTCTTTGTTTCTTCCACAATCCTGTTCACCCATAATTCATGTTTAGCAAGTTCTGGAAAACTCCATGTAAATTTAATTTAATGCTGTGAAATGACATTAAAAAATAAGCAATTTTTCTTATAGTTTCTTACAATATCAGTTGGCTTCCTCTTCAAATGTGTGGAATCACTTAACATGAAAGAATTTACAAGAAAATAGGAAGCACTAAGCTTCAACCAAGTCTTCTCCATTAAGTGCTTTTTTAACCTGCACTTACTTTCAGTTACTGTTTGGAATATAAAAATTAGACTGAGTCCAGTTTTTTCCTCTGTCGAGGCCAGCCATCGGGAACAAGCCAAGATCACCCCAATCCTGAGTAGGTTTGTGCCAGCGGAGGAATTGTTTTTATTTATAGAGCTTTTAGTTTTCCCAGTGGAAACCTGAGGTGATGCAGAAGCTGAATATCTGGGTCCAAGATAAAGACCAGTAACTTCGAAGTGAAGGAAAAAAAAAAGGCATCTCACAGTTCCTCTGAAAACTAACCCATTCCTGGAGGTACTGTGGAATGGAGAGAGTCAAATAGCAAAAGTGTTTGTTTTGAAGATGTCATGTACTTTCAATTGCTGTTGACTACTTTTCTGTATAGTAGATTTCTAAAGTCACAAATTAACAAAATACATTCTTAACAAGAGAAAACTGAAGTTCTCACAAGCATTGGATACATATTACAAAGTGAATTTTCACTGCCTGTGACATTCCTTTGTTCCACTTGGATTTTCACATGTTACAGCAGAAGAAACTGAGTTCTTCATCTAGCTTATCTTTGTAGACAAAAATATTGGCACATTCAGAAGTTGTTTTGGTTGAAAAACCATGAGCACCTTTTTTATCATTAATATTATTTTTTAGAAAACTAGCTGAACTCCTGCAAACTCCTGAAAAGGAATTACCTTTGAAACATTTCATAGATAAGACTTCCCCAATTGGAAATTACTGTTTCATATCTCATCCCTCATCACTCTGGAACTGTGTATCTAACAAGCTGATCACAAGTAATTCTCAAACTATGAGGAGCTCAAATATACTCAAGCTGTATGCGATACATCAAAAATTTTACTTGATAAAGTTGAAATATGTGTTGGCATGGAGCACAAATTTCTGCCAGCTGCCATGTGCTTGTGACAAAGGAAGAAAACATATTATAGAAACATAGAATCATTTAGATTGGAAAAGAATTTTAAGATCAGTGAGTCCAAACATTAACTTAACACTCTTAAGTCCACCGTTGAACCATGTCACTCAGCATTACATCTACCCATCTTTTAAATACCTCTACGGATGGTGACTCAACCACTTTCCTGGGCAGCCTGTTCCAAGCCTGCACATTTCTTTTGGTGAAGAAATTTTTCCTAATATCCAATCTAAACCGCCCCTGGCACAATGTGAGGCCATTCCCTCTCATTTTGTCACTTGTTACTTGGGAGAAGAGACCAACCGCAACCTGGCTACAACCTCCTTTCCTGTAGTTGTAGAAAGTGATGAGGTCTCTCCTCAGGCTCCTTTTCTCCAGTCTGAACTACCCCAGTTCCCTCAGCTACTCTTCAAAAGACTTCTGTTCTAGAGCCTTCACCAGCTTTTTTGCCCTTCTTTGGACATGCTCTGGTACCTCAATGTCTTCCTTGTAGTGAGAGGCCCAAAACTGAACACAGTATTCAAGGTATGGCCTTACCAGTGCCAAGTATAAAGGGACAATCACTTCCCTAATGATGCTGGCCATACTATTTCTGATACAAGCCAGGATGCCATTGACCTCCTTTGCCACCTAGGCTCACTGCTGGCTCATATCCAGCTGTCTGACATTCAGCATTCCCATGTCCTTTTCTGCCAGGCAGATTTCCAGCCACTCTTCTCCAAGACTATAGCATTGTGTGGGTTTGTTTTGACTCAAGTGCAGGGCACGGTACTTGGCCTTGTTGAACCTCATACCATTGACCTTGGCCCATTTCCAGTAATGGAAAGTGGCTTGGTGAGCACTTCTGCAAGATCCCTCAGTATCCAGTAACCATCCAGAATCACAAGTGAGCCCATTACTCTTATGAAAACAGCTACTTAAACACTTTGAGAAAAAGGCAACAAAAATTACAGTGAGGTCCTGGGCTGGTAAGTGAGTGGCAGTAAAACAGCAAGCAGCATCAACTTATCACAGACATAATCAGATAGATAAATAAAAAATAGAGAAAAACCATAAGAAAAATTCTATTTAATGATAAGTGAACATAAGGAAACATAACAGGGTGAGAATAAAAAAAAAAATGACAGAATAACCTATGCCTCAAACATATACTGTTTTGATAGGTGAAACTCAGTTTTGTTCCATTTTACAAAGGTTTCTCTGATGATTCCAAAGTAGACCAACGTTACATATTTTTAAAGGTATGGGTGCATTGCTAAAGACCTTATGGCACTCTATGCCATCCTAAACTCTGTGAGAAGAGGGTATTCTCACAAGTTTGGAAGACCATGTTTGATTGCGAATTTCCCCTTCCAATTCTAAAATGATTCAGTTTTTTTACAAAGCTTCCTGAGGTTCAGAAAACTAATACGAAAAGTAAGAATCAATTACAGTTATTGAGTTTTGTTCATTTGCTTTCATTGCTATGAAAATTATATGGTTTCTTTAGCAAGCATTAAACTCAGAAGGGAGAGAAGGTAGGCCAGATATGAAAACCTTAAACTTCCAAGTTTGCGAATTTTTCATTAAATATATATATATACATTAATATAACGTACTTGATGAATGCAGAAACATGCCATAGTTTTCTCAAATTTGAAGCTGAAACCATTGCTGAAATAGTCACCATCACCCTAGTTAGTGTGTGGATACTCCATTTTTTGCTTTCTTATACAGTTAAGCCAATGTTGAGCTCAAGCAGTTAATGTTATTGTAAACTGGGGATAGCTTGAACTTTAGGACATTAAAATAAGGGCATATGGCTTTTAGAAACACTAGATGCTTTATTATTCATTCTCTTCTTTAATATTTTAGTAAAGATTTTAAGCTGAGTCTTAGATTTTAAATTTCTTGCAGATATCAGATTGCAGGCACAGTGGAAAGCAAAACAATTATTGGGTGTTATCCATTAAGAAGAATTCAAATGGCAACTGTTAACAATCTGTTACACCAGGGTAGTTGTGGGCTTTTCTATATGTCATAAAAGACCCTCAAAGTTACCATAAAGTTTCATTCACTTTCAGTGTGATAGGTTACACATGTGATGGTTTATTTTACAAGGAAAATCTGCATGTAAGCTGTAAAGTGCCTGAATGCTTGGATTACAAAATGGAAAAATAAACAACTGCAATTAAGGGATCAAGGATTCCAATATTGCTCCTATTATATCATGTGACTTTATTTTCCTAAAAGCACTTCAGAGAAATATCCTGTCAAATGAAGAACTTTAATTTCTTCTGAGACGATCGATGATATCTGGGTATTCTAGTCAGAAAAAAGTAGCATTAACATGTTAACTATAAATGTGTTTTCTGTGAAACCTTTACTGAGTCATTTGTAAGCTTTAAATAAAAGTTTAACAATTGAAATCACCTGTCCAGTTAAATTATTCATTATTTCATAAAGGAAATTAAAAATTTTTCATAGTTCTCTTCATTTGAAAGTGTATTGCATGCATTGAATTTTAGCCTGAGAGAGCTATAGTAATTTAAAATAGGTATATTTTTGAAGCTTTTGTAAGTTTTTTAAAGCATCTATGAAACTAGAAACTCTAGAGATCCCATTATTTTGTTTATGCTATATTGTGCGCTGATAATGAAGTTCATGCAGATCTTGTTAGAGATGCTATTTTCAACATTAAAAATGTCCATGAAACAGCATTGTACAGTGGTATTGCAAAGAAGTCTACAAAAGCTGCTTCCAACTCTCTGATTTGTAAATCAAACTAATTCTAAATGCAGATACCTGACAAAAGTTTAAATAAGCGTTCTGCTTATTTAAAGTCTGTAGTACTGGAATAACAGGAATCTATCAGTGATGTATTCAAATACACAAATTTTCATCAGCCATTAACAGTCTATTTTATTAGAGATTTAATATTTTAAAGTGAATGTTATATTTTGGAATGCTACATTTTCAGAAATTTAATTAATTATTTTACTTTATATTGATCAATTTTTTAAAAAATGACTGCATGATTTATTTTTTTTCATAAAATTTTATTAGGCTAAGTTTTTACCAATTAATTTTTTTTGGTTTGATCTCAGAAGGTTTTTTAAAAAATATATTTTATTATTTTTAATCAAATAATGGATCATCAGTTTTTAATGAAGAAAAAAAAGATTAGATATTTTGCACTGAATTTGCCTAGTTAATGAAAGCAACCCATTGAAATATAGGAACGTATAAAAATTAAAGACAAGAAATGAGAAGAAATACCATATGTGCAAAAAAACCCCACCCCACAACAAAATTACATAATTCCCCCCCGCTTTGATATCTACATGGCAAAGCAAAATGATCTGTCTTTTCCTAAAAGCACAATGGTTGGATGCAGAAATGTGCAGATTATCACAAAAAACGTTTTCTGCCTCAATAGCCAAAATACCTGTCCAAGTAAAAGCTTCATACTGATTTTGGGGGAATAGCGCCACCTACTGAGCCAGTATCTTCCATTTCTACAGCACTTGAAGAGAGTTCCTGTAAATACGGATTTAACCCAGCATTGTGTACTTGAAAAATCTTCTACTTTGTAATATTTGAACATTATTTTTATGTCCCTAACATAACATGGTTTTTTCATTACATTTATTCTACCAGGTCTCGACTTCAACGCTAAACTTCTTGAATGTAGCCCATATCTACTAATGGGTTTGTGCAGTCCAGCGCGTGAGGCTCAGAACCACTATGATATTACAAATGTCGATGGAATATAAATAACAAAGAAAATGGCTCCAGGCTCTTAGATAAGGAGGAGAGCCCACTCTTTCAATCTGAATTTTTCTGGCAAACCTTAAAATTTTCACATATAAATTATCTAGGAGATTTGTCATAGCTTAAGTTAAAATAAAATGTATCCTATACATAGCAATGACATAAGTGTTTTTCTTACTAGGCTCCCAAGAGACTACAGATGATTCAAGTAAAACAGAAATACAGAATGGTTGTCTCATTGTAGAATACATTATTTCACAGCCTTAATTATATGGCTTGAAGTCATAAAATTACCTGTGCCTTTGCTAGAAGTTCCGTTAGGAAACCTATAAATCAATAGAATGGTGTCCAAAGTAAATGGACTAGAAAATAAACGTTGTTTTTAAGATGGACATTTTTATCAAAACAATCCACAACAAATTCACGGCAAGAGATGTGATGGCAAAGAGAATCAGTCTATTCTTCAGTGTATTCTTCAGTTATCCTATCAATTTATGACAATTTAAATGACAAAGACCAAATATGAATGCAGCTGTGGTGTTTGTCATCCTTAAAAAATTGTGCAGGCATCAGTAGTGAAAGTTGCATTCTAATTTGTACAAAAAGGAGGGCTGAAATCCTCCCTTTACAATTTAGTGACTGAATTTGGTCTCCAAAATCATCATAATAAGTCTTAATAAAAAAAATTTTTAAAACTCTGTAGTGAAATCTTTAGTAAAAAGTCTTGTAGAATAACTTATTTCAATGTTCTCACTTTTCGTTTTTCTCATAACTCTTTGGGTTTCTAAATGAATTGTCATTTTCCGTTCTGTATGTTTCATATTTCTGATATTTGTTAATCCGTATATTTATTAAGGTGTCAAAATGTATGTCAAACTAAAACATAGCCTGTGATTAATGACTGTGCTATGTAAGTTATAATTTTCTTACACATTTTCTAAAGTTTTTCATGGTGAGGAAGGCCAGTGAGGGGAAAACTCCCACATAAGATCTACCTTTATCAGTAAAGAAGAAAAATCAGAACTCAGAATGAAGCGGAATGCTCACTCGGTTTCAAAAGGTTAAGAAGAAGAAAAAAATCAAAATAGACAATAATTTTGAAATATTGCTTCATTTTGAAACAATTAACCATTCATTTATATCTGTTCATTTTATTGCAGTGCTAAATGGAAACTACTTTTATCATTTGCTTTCACAGCAGAGTCTGGTTTTTATGTTGAATATTGGTGTCAGGAGAAGAGTTTTGCATTTGACTGAGTGAAACAGTAGATTAAACAAGAGCAGCATCATATTTTAAATTACAGTTTAGGCACGTTGGAACTCTTGGTTGAAAACTCATATGGAGCACAGAATTATAGATGTGCTTTATTTCAGAATAAGTAGGCAATGCATTACTTAGCAAGTAACCTCCCAAATGTGTAAAATATACTAATTTCATAAGCATAGGATTTTGTATTTTAAAGTAAAATGTACCATTACATTTTGATATAATTTGGTTATCCTTATCCTTTCAATAAAAGTTGTCATTTAAAAACAAACAAATGAAGAAATCTGGTTCAGCTGAATATTTTCCCTTTGGTTTTAGAAGGTGAAACAGAGCAGAATTCAGCTCCCTACTCTAGGACCAACATTCATTATTCTGTTAAAGCCCTTGTTTTAGGATAAACAGAAAAAATACAACTAAAGTCTCTACTTCAAACTGAGCGTGCACTTACATCCCTTGTTAAGTCAGGTACAATCCAGAAGTTGAAACCCTTTTTGTAGATGGATCAGAAGAAAAATGGACATATACTGGTGATGGTGAAGTTATAAAAAAAATAATTGTGCATATTGCACATGAAAAAGTGTGCCAATGGCCATGAAAAATCCATGCCTGACAGGCAAAGGCATTATGATCAATGAAAAAATTTGTAGAGTTTAAAGGTAGTCTGTCAGCACAACATTAAAGTAGCTCTAGGCACATTAATGCACTAGTTCAAATAACAAAATTTCTTACAATCTCCACGCATTTAAAATCATCTGCAAAGTGTTTTTGCATTAAAATGATGAATGACTGTGTATTGAGATTCAACCAAAAGGATATTTAGGAAAAGGAGGAATGGCATTTTGTATGAGAAAATCTGTGAGAGTGTTTTCGTTCAGACGGAATGTAATAACCTTCTGACTAATCTTTCCTCTGTTTGGGAGACAATATATTGCCTTTTAGGGAAGAAGGATTGAAGAGAATATATCTATCCCTCCTCTAACTGCTGTGATAATGTTATTTTAATTCAACACAATAGATAAAACACATGCACATATAAAAGCACACTTACTCATATGATTAAAAAAAAATAATAAATAATTGTATGTTTCTCCCTAGAGATGCAACATCATTTCAAAATGCTGATTATGTGATAGACACTGTAAACTTTAGGGAATGTAAGAAGATTAAGACCAGGAAAAGGTGCTTTTAAAAAGGAATGAGGGAACTTGAAGATGTTCTGTAAATTAAATCAAATATTGAGTATTAGGACAGATAGATTTCAGGCCGCTTGAATCTGAATCTAAGAATAATGAGTATCTGTTCAGTGCACAACTCTCTCTTGACCACAAAAAACATCATCACCAATTTAAGAAGATATATTTCTCTTTCTTCTCTAGCACCCATATATTGCCAAATGTGTTACAAAAAACATCATCATCAAAACTTCTTCCTACATGTACTTTTCTTCCTCTCATTTTGCATCTTTCCACCAGTTCCCTTGTCTACCATATAGGCAAAGCATCACCAAGATATTTCTCTTTACTATTGGGATAATTTTGCTCCTGGATTCAGAAGTAGTGGTCAGAAGATTTATTAGGAAAAAGATTATGAAAATTGTCTTCCATAAAATGGAATGGAATAGACTAGGCTAGACTAGACTAAACCAGAGTAGACTAGAAAAAATGGATTCTGCTTTTCTTAATTAGCATGTAAAATAAACCCCAATATCACTATTCAAGTGAGTGTGGACTAAAATTTTCCCATTAGAATTAGAATATTTAAAAAGGACAGTCTTCTCTAAGGGGGGAGAAAGAAAGAAACACAAGTGTTAAGTATGCTACTATGGGCACTGTTTATCTTGTGTTCCTCTAAGGCCCTCACTTGACACCGAAGACAGGAGTTTATTAGATGCCAAAATATATTAGACTTTATTACAAGCTTTAAAACAACAACAACAACAACAAAAAAAAAAAAGTCAAGAACTTTTAAAGGCAAGGGGATTTTAGTAGCCACAAGTAAAAATAAATTAATCATGAGACAGTCATTCCCATTAGAAATGGATGGCCCTGGTGTCATTTTTCAAAAGCCACTGGCCTGGCAAAGGAACAGTACCCTGCAGACTCCTACAACTCATTCCCAGAAGTGTATTCTTGTGAAGTTCTAATTCTTTGGAGATAATTTAGCAAGGCTATAGTTTATGAAATTTCTCATAGTTATCAAATCTTCAGAAAACCATAATGATAGAGTATACAGTTCATATCTAAAAGAAAGCCCCCCAAATTTACAGTTACTGGTTTTTATAATAGTGTATTTAGACAGTTTAAGTCAAGCTTTTTCCCATCTCTGGTTGTGGCCAACAATGTGGGTAGTCTATTCAAAGAAGGCATTTAACTTTTACTTGATCAGAGGGAAGATGAAAAATACTGATCTACACCAGAATTTCTAAAGTTAAATTATGTTGATGCTATTTGGAAAACCACATTTTACAAGTCTTGAATTTCCACTGTGATTGCATAAGTAGATATCGGGGTTCTAATGGGCACATTTGCTTATCTTTTGTCATTTTCAGTTTCTACAATTATTGTCTAGTGTCTTCTGTTACTAACCTTTTCTTGTAAAATTTTCACCTCCCCCCCAAAACACAAAATCATAAAAAACCAGTAAAACTGAAGAAATTCAGTGCAGAAGGAGAATGATGTAATTATGTAATGATCATTACCCTATCTACATTGTACATTTCCTACTCTGCTTAATATAAAGAATCATGGTACAAATAACTCGGGATTCACTGTAGATATACAGAAGTCACAATTGCAGCAACTGCCACTCACAACCAAGTTGCTTCACGCCAGAGAAGTGCTCCTTTTCAGACGTATGGCATGTTCCAGTTCCTACTGAAGCCTGTTGGATTTGATGACTGTTAGGTCATATTCTTAAAATGGGTTCTGAACAGACAGCAAAGAGCATAGATCAGCTCTTTATGAACAAGCTGCATTGTAGTCTGGCACTTCTGAGCTAATGCTTCTCTCCCGCTTTCTCTATGAGAGTCCAATGGGAAGGGGAAGTTGACCATCTGTCTACAAAGGAGGAAGCTTTGACATGTATGAACAGCTCAGCTTTTACTCAGCTTAGAAGCATTCAGCACATTAGTGTGAAATGTTCTTAGAAAACGTACCATTATAGTTTTATGAATGGAGTCCATTGTAAACTTTGAAATAAAATTTATGGACTACACTCAATGCTTAAAAAGGGAGTTAGCTGGGGCAGGTATCTTGGAAAGGATGGTTCATGAATAGTGAGCTCCAAAGTGAGTGAACTTTTGCTTTGCACTTCAGAGAATTATTTCTTTATTTTGAGGTATTTGTTCTCTTCCATAGTGCTGATGAAATAAAGGAGAAAAAAAAAAAAAAAGAAAAAAGAGAACAAGCCAGCATAAACTATAAATATTTCACTTCCATACATCAAAGTATGCATAAGAAATTAAAGCAATAACAACAAAATTAGAATAAAACATTAATTTTTTACTTCTAGAGCAACTTCCAGAGTTTGTTTTCTGTTGTCATTTTCTAGGAAGCTTAAAGAACTAGAAGTTTATTTTGAACTATACATGATACTACCATGCACAAGGCATTACTTTGTCCTGATTGAAAAAGAATCTGGGCATAAGGATTTCCTGTCTTTATGTTTCAACTGGAGGTTTGCAAACACTGACACTATTTGTGGCTAGTTTTTCCTTTGGACTTAACCTCATCCACCAAAAATTTAATTCTAAAACCAAACCTGATTGATGACAGATGTTAATAGCATCTCAAAGCTTTTTTATACCTTAACTACTCCTTCTCTGCCTTCTTCAGATGTTCAATCCAAGAGCTTTCCTCTTTTGGCTAGAGATTTTTCAACTGAGCTTCAATCCACACTATCCTCTGCTAACTTTTCTCTCCTTCATCCCTGAACGCTTCCATACTTTTCAACTTCCTTTCCATTTCTTTCCAGCTGGCAAAATAATCCCCTTGCTCCACTCATCTACTACACATCAAACCATTGTTTAATTGTCTAAGCCCAGTATATCCTTTCTGTGTGGGTGTTTTGCCCATTTTTTCTGACAGATGACTGGTGTTTCAGATATTGAACACTTACTGACACAAACTAGCTAAGGAAGGTGGTTTGGCAGAATCAAGAGAACTAGTTTTCATTAGTAGTTCTGCATTACAGAAAATTTTTTACAGTCTTTGACATGATTTTTTCTGTGTTTTTAGTAAAATGGTGACATATCTACAGAGTACAATGCATACCTGCCAGAGGTGACAGAAGTATCTCCAAGTTAAGTAGTTTCATTTTTTCTCATTCTCTGGGACTACTGGTTTTCCCAAACTATTTCACTTTTCTGCATCTCATGGTAACATCCAGTTCAGGACCTAAAACAAGTCAGCTTCTGCTGCACAAACAAAGGGAGCAAAAAGCCATCCTCCCAGACATGTTTCTGCATTATGAAGAAGAAAAAAAAAAAGTATTTGTGCTCCAATTTACTCTGAATCTGCTCTATTGTTACGCTAACTCTAGAATTTTTTATGTTCCAGATTATTTTACTACAGAGGAGACATTACTGTTTGAGTAATATTTCCTGTATTTTCCCTAGTTAAGTATTTTTACAATACACTGAACTTACTTAATAAACACTTCCTGCATCAGAACTTTCCCATTCCACAAACTACCATAGTGCTTTCATCTTAGTCTTTCCCTCAGCTGCACATGTTGCATTACCTTGATAACTTGTCATATTTCATTATAGATCTACACCTAGATTTTCTTTCTAAAGATATTCTCTCAATTATCTTCAACTTTTATAATTAATTGCTCTTGACAGCTGTAGTTTGAAGAAAGTAAGGAAAAGTGTTTATTAAAAGTATAAATTACTTCCCATTAAACTATAATTTTTGAAAGTAAACGCTATCAACTGTGTGGGGAAAAAAAAAAAAAAAAAGACCAATCATCGTCTACTTTGTCTTTAATGTTCAGAAAAAAATACTTTAAAAAAAGAAACAAAGATAATTTCTTCTCATTTCATGTGTAGATGAATGCCTTGTTTATTCTCCTGGTGGTGAGATGGAGAGAATGCATAACACTGAAGGCTGATACAACATTAGAGCTTGAATTTTGTATCTACAATAATTTCTTTCTATCATCAACGATAAAGGGATCAGAGCCAGCCTGTGAATGATCAGCATCAGTCCAAAATGAATTTGCATCTCAGTGTCCTACAGTTTGAGATTCTGGAATGTTTTCAGGCTCTGGCAGTACAGTAACCACATGTGCCACTTAGTAAATTAAATTAGTAACTTAATTCTGTCATAGTAACAAAGAAACCAGTGGAGTTAAATGAATTCTGATTTTGAACTGTTTCCTCAAAACACAAACATGATTTGATTGAAACATTGGCATTAAGCAAGTATGTTTGTGAGTGACATTTATTTCACCATTAACCCTTCATCATACTGAAAAAAAAGCATTAAAAATTCAGAACAATTTTACAGACTATGCAAGTAACATAGTTATTATCACTGCTTTGTTTCCCTAAATATATATGTTTTGTTTTATTCCTTTTACTTTTTTTTTGTAGTTCCAAACATCAGGGTAAAATATTTGCCTAAGAGTCTTAAAGATAACAGCTGTTGTCACTTGCTTAATAACGAGAGGGGATCAAAATGAGTAACATTCTGACCTACAAAGTCCACATAAATCATCCTATATTTTAATACCCAATAAGAAACATTAATGGCAAATGAACTTGTAGAATTGCCCTTCAAATGCAAAGATCAAGGTCTGAATTTCAGTCCAAGGACAAGCTTTTAGTTGTAGCAGCTCTTTATTTCTTATGTATTTCCTGCCCTAGAAAAGAGCCTTTCAGACCCACGACACGCTGCTTGCTCCCTGTGTGCTTTCTCTTATAAACTCATGTATTTTTTTTTTCTCAGATTCATCTTATGGTTTGAATAAATTTATTTTTCTCTCTGAAGCCACCCCTGTACAGGTAAGCATCACCTTTAACTCAGTGAGGGAATAAGAAATATATATATATATATATTTTATTTTTTTTTCAGTTTTAGAGATTATCATCAAATCTTGAAAGAGGTTTTGAATGTAAAGTTAAGGTAAGCTTCTCAACAGAAAGCATGTAGTCAGTTAATTTATCAGTCTATTTGGATTTATCTGGCCACTAGACTTATCAAGCTAGGAAGCACTTGAAAAAAATTTAAAAAATCTTATTTCAGGAATTCATTCAGCCTGAGATCTGAAAATATTGTCATTATTTTTTGTAGCAAGAATAAAGTGAGATACAAATGAAACTTGAAAATGGCTGGTTCAATCAAATACACAGTACAGCTTCTGGAGAGATTATTGTTTGTGATTTTCATGGCTTCTGAGATGGTCGTATCTTGAACTTGAATTGGGCTCAAAACCAGAATGGTGCTCGATAAGATAACCTATGACTTATACGCCATTCAACGGTGGGAAAACGTTCTTAAAATGCTGTGTGCCACCTTCCCATCACATTCCTTTTGCCTTCTAAGAACATGAGATAACAAAGGAACAAAGTCAATTAAACTGGAGTTTATTTGAAAAGGAAAACAACTTTGTTCTAGCATTTGTAAAGTCATCCAAGACAGGAAATCATAACCAAAATTGCAAATGATCATACTCTTAATTTGTTTTTATCTAATGAAACAGGGTTCTCTCTTCATACTGCTTCTTTGCAGCAGAGTGGAATTTTTCAACTGCACTCAGATACTGGCATGATTTGGAATTTCAAGTACTTCTTTTACTTTAATCATCAGGAATATAATCTAGTGCCCCAATCACCCACTGCTTTATTCTACTGGAAAAGTTTGTGTATTTCTTGATTGTTGCAAGTGATGAGGCCACACACAAAGTGAAAGCAGACTAAGGACACATTAAAGAAAAAAGCGGGGGGCCAACCCCATGTTGGTTGGGCTGAACAGTGCACAATGTGGCTCTATTTTATAAATTAAGTCTATCTAAAATTGGCAAATGCTATAACTTTGAACATGAAAGGACTGGTGGCAGCAATCTGGTTTCAAATATTGCTATTCAGATTCATAGGCAAATCTGTGTGCTTTGGATACTGAGCGGGGTATCTTAAACCTTCTTAGTAGATTCCCAACACTTCTTGGTTTCAGCCAGCCTCAGAACAACCTCTGAGAATTTAATGTACAGATGTGTTCATTAATCAGCTCAAACACCAGTATTTAAAGATCTGTAGACCCTGTGGAAATACGGCATCCTGAAAGTTTTCTTTTCCAGTCCCTGGAGAAGTAAATTCAAATGAACGTCAACTGTAATTTGCAATGTAAACCAATAGGAAAATAAAACCTCCAGACTTACTGAACGCTGATTAGACAAACCTTCAGAAAATACTCTAATTTGGCTATGTTTCTTCTTTCTTTTTCCCTCTTGAATGAAGTAGAATTTTTTTTATGCTACCAGTAACTTTTAGTAGATTTCAAATCCTCCTGATTTTTGCAGAAAATAATGATTGCCCACTCATCTATGACTATTATAGAAATACTGCTTTGAAAAAAATACAGTGATTTACCTGAGTACTCCCTTATCTCTGTAATGTCCCTCAGGGGGTAAATTACATAACTTAAGGTTCCTTCACAGAATCATATGGGATTGGAAGGGACCTCTGGAGATCATCTAGTCCAACCCCCCCACCGGAGCATATCTACCTAGAGCACATTGCACAGGAACTTGTCCAGGTGGGTTTTGAATGTCTCCAGAGAACGAGACTCCACCACCTCCCTGGGCAGCCTGTTCCAGTGCTCCAACACTCTCACAGGAAAGAAGTTCCTCTCACCTTTAGGTGGAACTTCTTATACTCAAGATTGTGCCCATTTTCTCTTGTCCTGTCAGTGGGCACCAATGAGAAAAGACCAGCTCTATCCTCCTGACGCTCTCCCTTTAAGTATTTGTAAGCATTCATCAGATCCCCCCCATGTCTTCTCCAGACTATAAAGACCCAAGTCCCTCAGCCTTTCCTCATAGGAGAGATCCTCCAGGCCCTTAAT
>BJBW01007743.1:0-20627 GCA_004320125.1 Scolopax mira
TGGTGAGGGGTCTGGAGCACAAGCCTTATGAGGAGAGGCTGAGGGAGCTGGGGGTGTTCAGTCTGGGGAAGAGGAGACTGAGGGGAGACCTTCTCACTCTCTACAACTGCCTGAGAGGAGGCTGTAGAGAGGTGGGGGTCGGTCTCTTCTCCCAGGTCACAGATGATGGGACAAGGGAAAATGGCTTCAAGTTGCACCGGGGGAGGTTCAGGTTAGATATTAGGAAATATTCCTTTACTGAAAGGGTTGTCAGGCGTTGGAATGGGCTGCCCAGGGAGGTGGTTGAGGCACCATCTCTGGAGGTGTTCAAGAGACGAGTTGACATGGTGCTCGGGGATATGGATTAGTGTTGGATTGGTGTTTTTTTGAGGGTGTGGTGTGGGGTTTTTTGTTTGTTTGTGGTTTTTATTATTTTTTATTACTTGGTGTTTTTTTTGGTTTTGTTTTTTTCATTGGTTGGACTAGATGATCTTAAAAGGTCCCTTCCAACCTAGGTGATTCTGTGATTCTGTAATTGAAGTGTGCAGCAGGAGGGTCAGCTAACTGGGTGCCTCCAGAGAGGGACCTCAAACAAAGACATCCCTGGGCAGTTATACCCCAGTGATCTGTATAAGCCCAATGATGACTTTTGGTCTGAGCTCTTCTAACACCTCATTGGAGTCTTTTTTTCTGTCCAGGCAGACAGGCCAGCCATTGACTGCTCTTATCTCGTTGATTTGCAGTCTCTGCTGATGGTTGCAGTCTCCTTATCTCTTATTTTATGCTTCTTGTGCACCTGTGCTCACTGGCTGAACATGGGGAACTGGGAAGGCCAGGACTCAGGAAAGAACACTACCAAAATATCAGTGTATTCTTGACGTTTCCCTCATACTAAAAGCCTAAACATAGCGCTGTACCAGCTACTAGGAAAATTACTAATAAAATTAAGTCTATTGTGGCCTAAAGGCTTCAGCAAGTCTAGCTATTTCAGCTAAGTTAAGCTAGGCAAACAGTATAAATCACACCATATTATAACCCTAAGTAATTTATTTTAATGAAAACTTACTTACTGAAGCTGAACAACTGAAATCTCTCAAAGCTGTGTTTCTGAAAAGAAAACAAAATTATGATTGGAGTGCATAACAAGTGCTGCTGTCAATTTGCAATACCTGAGAAAAAGGGAAAGGTTCTGATCAGAATTAAGAGAATAAGCAAATCATGTGGCAGTGATGGTAAAAGAAAGAAAACAAAGCCAGCGCTGTGCTATTCTTGTAACAGCACTGTTGGACTCAAGGGATTAGTTAGTTGGCAGGAGTGTTCAGTTAAAATAGTCCTGAACAATAACAATTTTAAAAATTCTTTTTATCAACGCAGTAAGAAACTTTTTGTTGTACAGTAACACTGTGTGCTTAATACCTGAAATAAAATCTCATTCTTGGCCCTGCTCCCATTCCAAGTGTGAATTAGTACCCTCATGTGGTCACTTGTCTTGTTTCTTGAAATACAGTCTGCTAAATGAGTCAAAATTGCTGCAGGTTGCCAAAGACCACGAGCCATGTTGTGGGTACTTGTACCCAACATGTACGTGTAACCCTTGCATGTTTTACAAAAATCATAGAACAGTACTCAGTTACATTTTGTTTGTTTAAGAATTAAAAGGTGTGTGAAACACTAATTTTACAATTTTAAACAAAATTCCAATGTCATTTTTAAAGCTGTGTTGTGGCAAAAAATGCTTGGAGATAACAGAGAATGATGATTATTCCTGAAAAGAGCTGCTAATGCTTGGAAAACAAATAATTCCTGCCTTTCTGAAAAGAGGCCAACCCCCTACCTTCCTATATCCCAGAGAAAGAAAGGGGAGCAGAAATGACAGAAAGTAAATTATGTTTTCAAAATTATTTACAGTTAATGGCAGAAAACTTTTGTAAAAACAGTCAAAGACAGTTACTGCGGAATGCTTTCTTTGGGCAACATCTTTCTGATGCAGAACTGGTAGCTTGATAGGCAGATGCTACAAGTTTCAGTTGAAAAACTGTTCATAGTAGGCTGTTAATGCTCTTCATCTTTTTGATTTCTTCAGGCAATGGCCAGAGTGTGGAGAGATGGTCAGAAACACACTGTACATATCTACAGACTGCTAACCACAGGTCAGAGGTGGGGCTCAAACATTGAAGCTATTGAAATTTGGTCAGTAAAAGAAAGGGAGAGAGTGGTTTTGGGAATATTTTGCTCTTTAAAAAAAATATAGTTTGTTCTGAACTCAGTTAAAGTGGAAACATCACATTAATTCATTGAGCTTTGCTTTGGTTTTGCTTTAATAAAGGAAAATAGTGCCTTAGCATTTCCTATGAATATTATGCTTGCAAGGATCTAAAGGGTGAGTTAAAGGACGACGGAGCTGGACTGTTTTCGGTGGTTCCCAGTGACAGGACGAGGGGCAATGGGCACAAGATGGAACATGGGAAGTTCCATTCAAATATGAGAAAAAAATGCTTTAGGCTGAGGGTCACAGAGCCCTGGAAGAGGCTGCCCAGGGAGGTCATGGAGTCCTCTTCTCTGGAGATCTTCAAGCCCCACCTGGATGCAGTCTTGAGTGATGTGCTCTGGGCAATCCTGCTTCAGCAGGGGCGTTGGACTGGATGTATCTCTAGAGGTCCCTTCCAACTCTGACAATTCCATGATAATCATAAAGAAATGGATTTGACTTTTCTTGTTGAGAATGCTAGTCAAAAATTATCCCAGCTAATCTATTTTTTTTTTTCCCCCAGTACAGGCTCAATAGAAGAAAAGATATATCAAAGACAGATCAGCAAACAAGACCTTTCTGGGGCAGTTGTAGACCTTTCCAAGACATCTGAACACATCCATTTTTCTATAGAGGAACTTAGAGATCTCTTTACTCTTCATGAAGATTCCAGCTGTGTTACCCATGACTTGCTTGAGTGTGACTGTATGGGAAAAAAAGACCATCAAAGTGAGTTTCTTTTTCATTATCTCTGATGATTGCTGAGGTAGAACATCCATTCTGAATATATGGTCTGTCACTGGAGAAAACTGTGATGCTCAGTAAAATGGGATTGAAGTAATCAGGTTTATTTTGGGTTCTTCCAGATATTGGCTGATTTTTCTAATCCATAGGAGCTCTTCACAAGATGAAGAGGAAAAAAGATTCTTTCCTTGCTCTAACAACCAATTCATGTATCATACCTCTTAATTCCTTGAATTGGCTATGGCCAGCTCAACTAGTGATTCATTACAACTAAATGACACTCTAATGGGTTTTTGTTTCAAAATACAATAATGAGTAGCTGGTAAGTGTTAGTTCAAAGGCTTATCTGTGGATAGCTTTACCAGGTACCAACGGTACCGGGTGAAGATGTAGATAATGATGCACCAAATCTCTGGTTGCAAACCCAAGTTGCAATTCACATCTATCCTTTCTGCAGGAACCTGTCTCTCGTGTTCTTTTAGCATACCAAAATTGTTTTAATACCGTGCTGCACACAGGTATATAGATTTATGTTAGAGCAGAATTAAAAAAGAAAAATTATCTTAAGTTATGTTTACATCTCATCCATTTTAGTTTGATAGCTCACCTAGTTTCTTAGAGGAAAGAGTGTCAATGGCCCTGGTTTGTTTCTTTCCTTTGGGGATGAAATATCCATATACAGTATTCACAGATGTGATAATGAGGTACCAATACTGATCTCTTCTAAATGTGCACAAATACCACAATAAAAAGAGCCAAAGAAACGGTTACAGGAGCGTGTGTGCTCAACAGAGCCAATTAGACTCTATTGCTTCATGGTTTTGCATGTCTCCTGGTAGTGGGCTAGAGCTGTGTTCCTTTCTCATCCCATTCTATCTGAAATGGGAAGGACTTGGTTAGTGAAAGCACAGTACTTCTGGAGCCATAAGAATTTGACTTTCTCCTGTAATTTTGTGCCACATACTGATTTCATGGCCTTTGTGTTTTTCTTTAAGGACTGAAAGATTAGACCTCCTGGTTTTGCATGAGCAAATGATGTTTTAAAAGATACCAGCCTCCACTTAGGTGCTGTTGCAGGATCTGTGTGGAAAAGGCACCGTTAATGTAAAATGTTAGCCAGAAATCCAAAGAAATATAGTCTTACTGTTATGAACATTAGTGCATATAATTTTATTTAGCATTTTGCAATTTTCTTAACACTCTTAAGTGCTTGTCTTATGATTTGAGTCATTCTTAGACTTAAGTGGTAGAACTCATAGAGTGAGGAGAAAGTTTGATTTTTCTAAACAGCAGAGGACAAACTGACTCATCAGTTACCTGATCAAATTGTTGTGAGTTATGGTCTTCATTGTCATCACCCCAGAATGCAGCTACTGTTAGTTGGTCCCTTTGCCTTTCCTAAGAACAGGAAACTTTCAAATTACTTCACTGGGGAACCAGAGTCCAGATTCCTGGGGACAGATACTGGTGCACAGAAAGCCTACTGTCCAAGGAAAGGCTGAGAGAAGAGCTTGGGAAGAGAAGGAAGGCTTAAGGGATGCCCTATCACCACGTTCCAGTAATTAAAGGGTGGCAACAAAGAAGATGGAGACTCCCCTTTTTACAAGATGTCACATGGAAAAGATGAGATGTGATGGGTACAAGTTACTCCAGGGGAGATTCCAATGGGACACAAGAGGAAAATGTTTCACAATGAGAACAATCTGCTGTTGGAATAATCTCCCCAGGGAAGTGTCAGATTCCCCATCGTTGGACACTTTTTAAGATTCAGCTGGAGAGGGTGCTGGGCCATCTTGTCTAGACCATGCTTTTGCCAAGAAAGGTTGGACCAGATCCGTAATGTCCCTTCCAACCTGGTATTCTGTGACTTCAAGAAGTGCATCTATTCCAAATTTTCTTCCAGCCAGTAAAAGAATGTTTCAAGTCTAGTGCAAATGTGCACCGTACGTCAGTCAAAAGGAAAATCTTGCACAATATGACTCTCCAGTTATGGGCTCTCCAAAACTGTAAGAAAACTCAAGAATACTCTGAGTTACCATGCTGCTCATGTCACTGGGCTTTCCTCAGGGGCATGTAATGCTGCTGTGAAAATATTTGATGACAGGTTTGAAACCGATAACAGCGGTGATGCAATTTTTTTCCTTCTAAAATGATTTCTTCATTTATCACATGCATCAGATGAGTCACGGAGCCAGCAATGCCTGACATACCCTGCAACGACCTGCTCCTGTTTAGGATCCTTTGTCAAAAGTGAATTCCTCTGTGCTTCACAGGCAGTGGTTTTTTCCTTACTGTGATACACAGTATATACAGTATTGTGTATGTTGAACAGCTTGGCATAAACTGGATTTACAGTGTGCTGAGACAATGAAGTAGCTATTCAAACTATTTTTAGCTGTTTGGAGTGACTTCTCTGGGAGGAAACAGAAGCTAGCATGAATTTTGCTGCAACATACTTCTATATTCAGGTTTACTTAAAGGATGGGAGCAGCCCAAATGTCAGAGAATTAGGAAAACAGAAGAAATGAAATTACTAGATAAGATATTTCCTTTCCATCCATGTGTAAAAGGATTTGTTTTTATGCTAGCATATGGTGATTTTGATAAACTCAATCAATGAGCAAGAAACTGCCTTTCCCCCCTTACTGTGGATGCATAAGTTTGGGTTTCAATGACATAGAAGGATTATATATGCTGTTCTATTTTCTCTCATTTGTTATCACCAACTGGCTTATTGATTCAGACTGGAATTTTCTGTCCTAGTTTTCTCTGATTAATTCTACTGTATCTTTTTTTTTTCTTTTTTTTTTTCAGATCCTTCCTCAGAAAAGCCTTCTGTATCTAGAAGTTGCCAGCTTGGCCAAAACCATGGGAAGCCTAATTTAAAGAAACCACTCTCCATGTCACAGCTGATGCAATGGAAACATTTCTCTGGGCAACATCAGGCTCTAGCTGATCCTTTCCTTGAAAGGATAAAAGAGAATGTTTCTTTTGTTTTCCAGAATGTGACCAGCCCAGCTTCCCCTACCTAATAAAACTGAAGTGTCTTTCCCTACCACTAGTGTCCTCCTCCCCAGAGGTAGGGAAACAGCTGTACTGGTGTGCAGTTATATTTTGGTTTTTTTGTCAAGTTCTGGTCTGTGTATTTCTGACAGGATTTCTTGGGTACACGTGATTCCTGTTGTTTAAACAAAGTTATAGTTATTACTAAGTTAATCATACTTACGATAACTATAACACAGATTTTTAAAACTAACTTGGCTTTCCAGTCTTCTCTTCTTTTTGATATCATAATTAGTAAGAGTGTTTTTATGCACATTTCTATGTATGTCAACTTCGGTTTATAGTTTTCATTTTCATTTGATCATAATGATTCATTGCTTGTAAAGCTGGCAACTCTCAGGGCAAATTTTATCAGATTAGGCAATGCTATATAAATGTATATGCTGTTAACAAGACTCTGGTTGGATTTTTGTTTTGATAATGAAAAGTTATGTATCTGTGTAACTACAATTTTATAACAAGGGAAGTGTTTGCTGCCTTGAATTTATGATTTATTGAAAATCAGAACGATAGCCACCGAGGTCCAAAATTCTGAAGTCACAGCTTGACACTGTGTCAAAATATTGTTAAATTCACCTGTAGCTTTTACTTGGAAAAATAAACTTTATTTCTCAGACATACAGAGTACAGGCTTACCTAAATTAGCTAACTCATTTTAAGGACAGTTTTTGCCAAACACCGGAGTACTGGGTGTATTTTCATGGTATATTTTATGGGTGTATTTTCCTTCTTCTTTGAAGGTGTGGAAGTTTGAAATCAATTTATAGCTTTGAAGTGGAGTACTTTGGAAGGCCCAGAAGAACAGGAGGTTGGATAATTTTCAAAAAATACTGCAAACTGACAGAATTTGAAAGACCTCGAGCAAGAATAAGGCTCCATTGTGGTAATCCTGCCTTGTGCCACATGATGTACAGCCTCTGGATAGTTCATACATGTTGTGATAGCAGTGGCTAAAAGCCCAACTGATAATCATAAAATAGTTAAAATTGGCTTGTTCTCCCTGTTGTAACAGTTTCTCTCTTTCTGTAGACTGTCACTGAGTTTACAGTCCATCCTAACCTATCATCAGACATTTTCCTTGCATTTTGATGCAGTTTGGGAACAGAAAGCCACATGCACTGACCTCTTTTCAGTGTCCACATTTATTTCGGAGGGTTTTTTGAGTTTTCTCTGACTCTGAATGACACCAGAAAATAATGAAAACCAAAGTGAGAGAATGATTGAGAACGCCATCAATTACAAACATCTTTTTGGCATGCAAACTGTGTCCTTGGCAACAGCTAGAATTGTGCTAATAGATAGAGTTTAATTATTTAACATTTTAGGCTGGGTGTTAAAGAGTCTATTCTGCACTTTGTGGAATGTGGTGGTCGTGCTCTCCAGGTCTTGTGTTGCTGTGGTGCCCAACTGTTGGGAGACCAAGGCTGATATCTTACAGCTTCCACAGCTTATTTTAATTAGCAAGGGCAAGGTTTGCCTGCAGCTTTGTAGCTCAATGAAGAGTTTGTAGCCAATCTATGTAATAATGATTATTGTCATTAATAATTATATGAGAGTGATCATACTTAGACCTGTGCTGCCTATAAGTTGCCATAAGTTGTGCTCCTGTCCCTGTCTGTAGGAAGCATCCTGGTGTTCTCTGCTCTCTACTGATGCTGATCTCGTGTGTGGTTTCTTGCATCTGCATGAACAAGTGGATGGCACTTTGGTTCCATTGCTGGTCCATTTGTGGGACCCTGGTCATCTGCAGTGAACACACAGGAGCCCACTCTGGAGCAAACGGACTGGCAGTGCTGTTGAGGAAACCTGTACCTGTAAGAGAAGGAAGTTTGCTTCAGGATCCACACCAGGCCATGTTTCATCTCCTGTGCCCAAGGCAGTCCCTCAGGGCTTTCTCAGCAGCTGTCTCACCTCTCCTGTTGAGTCCTGCCCTCAGACAGCCCTATGTGCTGTCACGTCATGCACCACTCTGCCCAGTACAGCTGTAGCTGCAATGCTGGGGGAGCACAGGTCTGGCAGAGAAACCCTTTCATTGTTTGGCCTCCAGGGTAGTTTTAGTTTGGCAGTTTTTAAATACATAAGATAAAAGCTGGTGCTGGACCACCATGGAGCTCTCGGGAGGCCAGAGGAGATGAGCCCCCAGACATACTGCTGTGTGTCTGAAGTTGATCCAGGCTCAGATCATGGTTCTGGGAGGGATTTCTGGCAGATACCACACTAAGTAATGTTGCTTCAAGGTTAAGAAGCCCAAAGTGGCCTATACAAGCACATGTAATGCCAGTTATAGCTTCCAGATGATTCCCTGTCTGTGGCCTGCTATACCAAGCTGTCCCACATCTCTGGCAGTGGCAGATAGCATGGTGATGGAGGGCTCCTCCAGCATCCACC
Source organism: Scolopax mira (assembly GCA_004320125.1). Taxonomy (NCBI): domain Eukaryota; kingdom Metazoa; phylum Chordata; class Aves; order Charadriiformes; family Scolopacidae; genus Scolopax; species Scolopax mira. Next base: position 8,423 of record BJBW01007743.1, read on the forward strand.
CGGCCAGCCAAATGTATGTTCTGGGCATGATGGGAGTCTGCGTGTGCTTCTTGGTTGTTTGGGTAAGACACTACTACCCAAATAACAGATTACACATGATGCAGGCTGAAAATCTGATTTGGAAATTTGATGTCTCCTGGAAGAGATTACATTCCTCACTGGAAGACTAGGTTGTGGAAAATAGAGGAAGCATGAATACAGACTCCAATTTGTTATGCTGCCTGTGACTCTCTCGCAGTAGTCTACAACAGCCTGCAAAATGGGACTAGTCCATCCTGCCCACATGATCATAGTATAATAATTAGTGTTTTCATACAGAGTGCAGCACGCGGACATGTAGATTTCTTCACCCATAGCTGAGAAATGTCTACTAGGAAAAGGACCTGTGGTGAATTTAGCCCAATCTGACTGTTGACTGATAAGTATATTGAGGCTTTCAAGTCTTTAAAAGGTCATGTTGCCCTTTCTCTTAACAATTGTGAAACCCTAGAGGATGGGGAAGGTGGCTGGTGCTAAAAGGCAAGTATCAGGTCCTAGCAGATGGTCTCAGATGTGGCTTCTGGATTCTCTGCCAGGGATGCCAGCTGTAAAGCACTGTGTAGTTTATGTTGCGTGGTCCCACCAATCAGTCCTAGTCTCCTGGATCCAAGATTTCCTCTGCAGGAAGGGAGAGGCAAGGGCTGTTGAAGTCATGGCTGTGTTCTTGTGCAATGCTTGAAATGAAGTGCCAATCAGTGTCCTTGGCTGCCTTTTTCCTGTTTTTGAGGGATGTAAGTGTTCATCCAACCCAAGGTGGTTCCTAGGGACCCGCCACAAAGAATAAGACCGGTCTGCCTAGCGAGAGGTCTCAAATGGTGGCTTCTTCAGTGGAGCATGAAAAACAAGAGCAGTAGAAGCCACAGGGGTAAGCACAATGGCAAGCAGCATATATTTTTCAACACATTCTCAGCAAAGATTGACAGCACTTGACTTTTATTAGTGCTACAGAATCAGCAATAATGCGGAGAGTGAAGAGATGTGCCCGAGGCAGCAAGTTGTGAGTGCAGTGCCAGCTAAACTTCCCACTGCCTTTGTAGGTGTGAGATGTGGAACACACTGTGGCTTGATAACCCTCAACCTGAGCTCAGGTACTCCCTTGAATGACCCCAATTTGAGCTGCTTTGCACCGTCGGGCAGAGAGGAGTCCTGTCAGGAGAACAGATCACGGAGACGTGTGAGCTTAGGGAATGGTCGGCTAATCTTAGAAGGGCTACTGCAGGGCTCTGAGTCACACTGGGTAGGGAGGGTTGTCAACCAGCCCTCAGATGCAGCAATCAATATTGAGTTCCTTGCCAGCTCTTGGCTGGGAGGAGGGGATTTTGGAGAAATTCTGTTGCTTCTGGTGTACAGGGCATGGTGCCAAAGAGACAAGCGTACTGCATGTTCCAGGCTGAGACCAACCCTGATTTTAAAAAGCAGAAGGGGTGGTGTTTTATTTATTTCTGTACGTTGCAGCAAGGGCTTTTTAAAACTGTTTTTCACATGACTGTTTTTGTTGATTCAGCTTTTATCCATCTTGGCTCAGGTTTGTTTTTTTTTTGTGATTGAGATGGTGACCCTGTATCATTCTTCACTTGCAGAATAGAAATCTGAATTATAACTCTTCACTTATTGTCAGACAAGGAACCGTGTAACAAGCTTTGGGTGTCATTCAAGTTTGTACAGCAACTGCAGTAGATATAGCTTGCATTCTGAAAAGAGGTTGCCATCAAGTCCAGTTAAAGGTCTGGCTTTTTCAGAGATCATGAAGTTCTTTGACTCATCATCTGGTGTTAAAAAAAAAAAAAAAAAAAACCAAAAAAAGCAGGGGGGCAAATGGTGACTGAATGATTCTGTAATAGAATAAACTCACAGGAATTTCTTAAAATGCCAAATATGGAACAAGCTTTGACAACTCTTTGGGATTACCACCAGGAATTTGCAAAGGGAGACTCCAGCCCTTGCAGGCAAATAACACACAGAAGGAAAGTAGTTCTTTCATGTGCTTTCCATTGAATGAAAAGTTGACGTAAATCATGGTTGTTTATGTGGGGCTTAAATAAATGATGTGTTTGTGGCTAGGAGATCTGGGAAGGCTATAAAGAACAATGAGGGAAACCACTTTTGGCTTTATAGAGTAACTGAAGGATAAGCTGAATTGAAATCTGTTTCTCACAAGGCTTTGTGTGCTATTACTTAGTACAAAAGCAAGACTGCTTTTGTAGACCTAGGTACTTACAGGTCTGTACGAGACAGTGTTCCACTCCTGAGGGGCAGTAGGTGATTCTATGGGCATCAGGACCCAGATCAGGAACACTGAACACGAAACCAGCTTGTGGGTACCCTGCTAGAAACTTCCCTGGTTGGGCACGTTGGTTGGTGCTGCCTTTTACTCGGCTTCTTCTCGTCAGCACGTGGAAATCCAAGCTAAATTGAAGGAAATAACGTCTGTCTAAAAGCATCTGCAACTGTTGCTGCTTCCAGCTTCTCCTCTTCTCTCTAAGCCTTGATGTCAGCCTGAGTTCTCCCTGTGCTCCTTTGTTTGCTTTGTTTGATTTACACCCACTTGACAACATGTGCTCTTCATTCTCCTCTAGCTCGTTTCCTTCCAAACAGGCAAAATGTCAGCCACTGTGACAAAACCCCCCGTGCCCCTGCAAGCGAGATTTTTTGGGGTATTTTCCCTCTCTTCATTACGACAGCCCTGGCCCAGGCTTTGGTTTTCTGGAGTGTGAGTTATTGTCGTGTAACAGTGAGCTCCTTTGGGACCCTTGACTTGTCGAGGTTCCTTCGGAGGGATGGAGTTTGCTCACCAGCCTGAAATTTCCTCCCTCCAGTTGGAAAGCATTGCCTTTGATGGGCTGTTCATCCCGTCCCGTAGCTGGTTTGGACACGTGGGTCTCCACAGCCTCGTTGAGTCAGGGCTCATCCAACACCTCGCAGCCCAGGGATCTGGATTAGCTGCTCAAACCATGGAGTGAAGTAGATAAACCTTTGTGGATTGCTCATGCTGATGATATAAATTTGATATAAATCCTACAAATGGAGAAGGGGTAGCGTTACTTCCTCCCACTAAAGCTGGCCAGCACTTCCTGCTATACAGTACCTTTCACATTCCCTAATTACTTTGAAACTTTTCCTGTTTGGACTAAATTTCCCCCCTGCAATTTTCTGCTGCCACCCTGATCTATGTTTGTGTTAGGTCAAAAGCTTCACCAAAAATGGCTGATCTGTTCCTAAGGCTGTGGGTAGGAAAAAACAGTTTGTTTTGTTCTTATTCCAGAGCTGGAAACCCTTCTGCTGAAATGCCTTCTTGCTTTCGTATTTTGGATTAGGACTTAAAATAGAGGTGGGAAGAGATGGAAGGAAAAGGCATGACTTCTGTATTAGCATGTTTTTCACTGTTCCCCTTAGAATCTGCACCAGCTTATAAATATTTGCAAGAGAAAGGCAGTAGGAATATGTATGGTAAAGATTTCTTTTCCTTTTGAGCAGCTGAAATGTCTTCTGAGGTCTTCCACACCGGGCTTGTATGAGACTCAGAACTTCTAGGTTTTACCAGTTTGAGCAAGCTGCATTCCCTCAGAGCTTCTCCCTGTGACCAGGCCCTGAACACACCACATCCCACAGACTGGTTAAATACAGTCTGACCTGAGTCGTTTCAAGGAATTCTTCCAGTAATTCTTGTTTCCAGTTGCTCTCTGCTGGGCAGGGCACAAATGCAGCAGCTGACAGCAAGGAACTGTCTCATCTGTGTGTTAAATCAGCCTTGCCAACATCCCATCTGCCTCAAGGAGGAAAAAGAACCTGGTCAGAGCAGTAAAACTAGACCCAAGATGGTATGGGATAAGGGAACTGGTGAGATCAGGATTGGCACAGAGAGAGACAAAGTGGACGTGGAGGAGACCTGGGGGAACAAGGAGATGGATGGGTAGGAGGGAGAGCTGGGACTGGGCAAAAGCTAAGGTGGCACATAGAGTCAGGTGGAGAAGCCAAAGAAGGCCAGGTCCTCCTGAGCAGGATGGGTGGGGGTGAGATGGTCAAGGAATGAAGGTTGGAACCAGATACCTCTAATAAAAAGAGGAAGGATGCTTTCCTGCAGATCCTGTAATGGACCCTGAGATACCTGAGCCTCACCGTTCTGTCCTTGGCAAATACCTGCAAAGTCACAGGTAAAGCAATGGTTTCCTCTCAGCTGATGTCTATAAGCTTTGACAGAGTCATTGGAGTCTTATTTGCTATTGATTTGTGAATCACTGGAAATTTGAAAGTGATCCAGATGAAAATGTTTGCAACTTGCCTTGCAGCACAAACTCTTACAGGATGCAGATAACGTTTGGACATTTAATGGCCTTGTTCGAGTGCATCACAGTGAAGTCTCCTGTGGATGTGTCTTCTCTTTCCTTGTTGCATCCAGCTCAGAGAAGGGAATAAGTTGAGTGGCAGCTGATGTGAACAGAATTTGTGCTTTTTTACAGAAATGGAAATCTGGTACCACTTATCTCAAACGGGGCGTTCCAAATTAGCAAATGTCTTTGACTTTTAACTTCTTTGCTTTTTAGTTCCTATCTTTAGTCTCTGCGTTCCGCGCCATACGTGTCGTTAATAACTCTTCATCTGACAGCAGTGGTGTGAAGATAAATTAACCAAATGGTGTGGAGCACTTGGCTGTGTAGGGGGGGAGGTTGGACATCTGACCTGGGGTTTAGAAAGGTGATGGATCTGAACTCTTGTCAGAGGTGCACATAAAAGAGTAAGAGGTGATAGTCCTGTACTGTAGAAGGAGAAATTCTGACTAGATATAAAGAAAAGTTTAAAAAAAAAAAACACAGCAAGAGAGATTAACACTGAAACAGGCTCTCCCAGAAGCTCCCTTCTTAGTGGTTTTCAAGATTGGACCGAACAAAATCCAGAGCAACCTTTTCTAATGTTGCAGTTGTCTCTGCTCCGAGTAGAGGGTTGGACTAGATGACCTCCTGGACTGTGTTGGGAGCATGGAGAAAGTACAGATCTGTGAGATCTGTGATGGACTAACAGACAACAGCTATCTTCAAAAGCTCCTTGAGTTCTAAAATCTCTGATGGACATAAAACACCTCAAGCTGCTCAGGAACAATGAGATTTTGGAAACTGGTGTGGTGACAGAATTCAGGGATCCTGCTTTGTGGGGGGAAACGTATTACCACCAGTATGAAACCGGTGGCCTGGAAAGGGTTGTGAGATCTTTTACTGCCAGAAGCCAGTGTTAACCCGGGGCCTGCAGCACAGGGATGAACAGAGAAGAACGGTGGAAAGTTGCCTAAACTTGACAGGCACTTGAAATAGTAGCCCCAGTTTTCCTCAAGCTGCTTTTAGCAACTCTTTGTCTAGTCATTGAGTGTGTGGTTTCACGCAGATGTACAGTAAAGAAAAGCCTAACTCAAAAGCAATAGTAATCCCCATCGCCCCTCCCAGGCTTTAAGGGCCTGACAAGGTCTTTAAGAAACTGCTAACGTGTTGCAAGTTCTGAAATCCCAACTTTGAAAGCTGAACACAGCCCAGGAGTCATCTTCTTTTGTTCCCTAGCTGCTGTGATGGTTCCAGAATCCAACAGACAAAATATCAGGAGGGAGGAACATGCTGGAGATGAAAATATTGCTGACCCTGACACTCTTATGAAGAAAACTTAGTTGGAAAAGAATTTCTGCTTGCTCTCTACTTCGTTCAGCATGCAAACAACCTCTGGAAAGCAGCATCCAGCAGAAATCCTTATCACCAGCAGTAGGTTTAATTGTACATTGTCGAGAGGACATAATGTTTCCCCCAGGACAAGGCTTATTTAGCTCTGCGCTTATAAGTGTCAATAAAAGCGGTCTCCAGACAATTAATTTATTTTCCTCTCCCTGGGAGAATTACAGAAATACCACAGAAGTGAAAAGATCCCAGGTATAGCAGGAGAGCAATAAGAACAAAGATTTTTGTCCACCTTTGAACTGGCTTTTGTTTAACATCTGGGCAGTAAAAGCCAACCCCCTGGCTACCAAGGGCTGGCAGAAACCAAGTTTTCTCCCCTGAGCTCATCCCTCCTTTGGCAGCCCTGGAAGCCAGGAGAGCACTGCCTGTCCTCGGAGCAGCACCCTGCCCCGTCCCACGGGTGGTTTCTCCACCTTTGTGGTGATCTCATCTCAAGTGTGTCAAGACCTGTGTCCCTCAGCTGCTCTGAGGTGGTGCGTGGTGGTATAAATGCAAGGAAAACACTTGTTAAAAAGCAATTAAAATGGCTCGATGCAGCGCTCTTCCAGCCTTGGCCATAGCTGTGGGTCTATCTGCAAGTGTGCTCTCACTGCTGGGAAAGAGGAGTGTGAGGGCACGAGCCTCTCCATCCAGCTGGGAGGTTTACCTGGAAGGTTGGAAGTGGGAAGTTAAGGTGACTTCAGGCCACCTCCTTCTTTACCTTCCAGTTTCCCTCTTGCAGTTCCAGTCCTTGTAGGTAACACCACTCCAGGGCCGGCGCAGCTTTGTTTTGAGCATCATGTTCCTGCAGGTCCCTGGCTGGTGGCCCAGGTGTGTGGGGCTGGGAGGTTTTTTGGTGGCAGAGGGCTGAGGTGCATCATCATGGGCAGCAGCGAGGAGCCAGAGCTGCTCCCTGCCTGCAGGTCAGCACCACAGCCTCGTTCCTCGACCTGAAACTCTTGTCTCCTGTGATGGACCCATGGCCTTGATGGTCCTCTCATGTCTGTGCCACCAGTGTCAGAGCTGCCTCTGCTCTTAAGTAGAGCATTTTAGATTAAAATCCCAGACTCATCCACGGCGGGCCAGGCTGGCATGTCAGCAAGGGGCAAGAATCCCACCGGCCGGTGTCTTTGCTGAGTTTGCTTTTAATTATTTGTTTTAGAGACAACATTCAGTGAAGGCAGAAAGAGAGGTGACCTGAGGGTGGCAGCAGCTGCTCACAGGTCTCTTGATCCGGGCTGTGGGGAGACTGCAGAGCCCTTCCTGAGAGCAGGGAGCACCGAGAGATACAGGCTGGTGGTCTGAGGGAGACCTCGAAGGTGAGGGTGACACAGGATGGCTGTCATGCTGTGACATGCTGTGACATGCTGTGACATGCTGTCAGTCATGCATTGTTGCCCCTGGAGAGACCTGACGTGAACCCGATGGCTGCTTCCAGACAGACATCAGGCACGATCTCTCTGCGTTGGAAGCAGTGAGGTCCCTATTGATCTGGTGACCATCTCTATTGTAAAGGTGTTGGGATGGGATTGTACCTTCCAGCCAGGGGAGGGCAAGCCGTGCAGATTCCTAACTGATGGAAAAGACCACAGTTTGTAAATCAAAGCTGCAGCCAGCACCCAGCATAATGGCAGGCATTGTGGGATGTGGGTACCCACGGCCTGTCCTAGTGCTGCTATGGGCTCCTAAAACCCTGGAGTCCTGGGTTTTAGGTCTCTGGTCTAGGGGGATGCTGGGAAATCCCACTCCATGGGATTCTCTGGAACTCTGCAGCTGCAGATTGAGCTGTGAAATGTCTAAACCCACTAAACACCTACCTGCATCGCTAAACACCCTGAGGGTAATCTCAGGTCATGGTTTTGTTGCCAAAGACTTGCCACCGTGATTCAAAGGCTGGAAATGCTGGGCAATGTCTTCCTCCTGATGCTGTAGACATCCACGGAGCCCAGCTGTGGTACCCAGCTCTCCGCAGGTGTGGCAGAGTGTGCCTGTGCACCTAAATGAAGGCTGTGGTTGCTGAACACAGAGGGGCCTTGGTGCAGTAATGCTGAATTTCCGAGCACCTGTGTCTCTGCAAATGTGTCTGATGCTGGCATCCTTCTCCAAGGCTTGCTTACAAGCCAGGAGGGAAAAGCAGAAATGACTGCATGGAACCACTCTATTCTTTTCGTTTCCAGGGCCAGCAGAAGATAGCAGGATTTTGTAAATAACTTAAGGCAGCCTGAAGGCTTCTCTAAATTAAAGTGCCTGGTAATAGTTCAAAGAGGTTGCTCCATCACAACCCATTATAACCTTCAGACATGCCCTCAGTGGCGTGGAAGGTCCCAACTCTGTCCATTACCAATTGTAGCCACTTTGCATCATTGTGTTGGGATCCAGGATCTCTGCATTTCATTGGAATGGCCAGAGTCCCATGGGACAGAAATAATTCTTACTGCATTACAATTAGGCAATAAAATATGGAGACCACACACAAAATTTCTTTCAGGCTACACTTCTCCTGAAATCCTTGAGTAAAAATTGAGTAGGGGAGGAACAATGGCTCAAGTTTGGCCCTTTGCATTTTCTTTTTTCCAAATTGTGAATATGCTCAGAGCCAGTTCAAGCAAGTCTGGCCTCCTCCAGCTCCTCTTCCCTCACGCCTGTGACCATCGTACCTTGGGAGTGCTGTAAGATCCTGTGCAACCTGCTCTGGGTGGACCTGCTTTGGCAGGGGGGTTGGACTAGATGATCTCCAGAGGTCCCTTCCAACCCCATGTGGTTCTGTAAGATACAGGGGGCTGAACTGCTACGGGAGGAATCTGAAGCTCCTGTGTCTTGCTCGTTTTCTCACTTCAGACGCGACAGCTTCTACTCCACTTCTGGGTGCTCCCAGTGTGAACGGTCTACATCCCCCTGAGAAATATCTGTTACAGCATCCGAGCCAAACCTGGATGGGATCCAGCGTGGTGACATCTGAAGCTCATTCCTAAGAGCCGAGAAATCACCGTCTGAGAAAGGCCACGGCGGGGGGGGGGGGGGAAATCTGGTCAAACGCAGGGAAACATTTGTTTGCGTTGCTGCTAATTGTCATTCGAAATGGGTGCCACTTCCATGTCACTCTGCAGCATGCTGGGCAGATAACTGCAGGTGGCCAGAAGTCCCCTGTGGAGGTTGTTTATTGTTAGCTGAAGCTACTTGCTGCTCTGCTTTTTCCAGACCCAGGAGAACCTACTGAGTCTCCTGTTGATGAGACTGCTGAGAGCTCATGTTTGAACAAATACAGTATTTAAATAGACTCTGCCAAAGGGGCTGATGCACAGACAGGCTTAATGACAGGATAAAATTAATTACCCAATGTACAGCCTCCGGCTACTACCAGCAGTTGTCAGCAGCAGGTCCTGTTTTGAGGTGGCTGAGGGTGGTTGTGCTGCCAGCTGGAATGAAACAAAGTCCTTCTGAACCTGAGCTCTGAAGCTGGCCTGGGGACTCTCTGCAAGTGGGAGCCTATTGGCACTGGGTGGCCTCTCAGAAGATTTGTTTCCTGTGGGAGATGTGGGGGGTAGGGGAGGAATCATTAGAGGGGGTGTCCTGTCACCTGCTGAGACCTGCTGCTCTGTGAACACCCCAGACCTCAGCTGGTGGCTTGGCTGCAGGCACAACCTGGCTTCACCACTTCTTGCCCCTGTGAAAGGTGGTGGCTTCTGGACCAGAGTCTCCACTGTGTTTGGAATTCAGTGGGAGGTTTGGCTGCTCAGATAAGAAATCTGTCTGGAAGGCCCTGCAGAGGTAGCTGTGCCTTTCCCAGACAGGAGATCCTGCCATACTCTATACCAGGGCATGCCAGCTCCACCTGAAATGCCTGCCAGGTTCTGACAGGATCTATATCTGGAGACACTACAGGCTTCTGCTGAGCCCTGCAGGACATCCACAATGGGAACCCTTTCTCTCCAACCGTAGTCTGTGCCTCCTGGAAGAAGATACACGCTCATTACTGCACTGTGGTCATGGGACATGTACAGGTAAATAGGTCATAAACCAAAAAAAAAAGGAGGTGGGAAGGAGGATGAAAATTTACAGTGAGCAGATGTTCCTCTTAGACTGGAAATGGTTGCTGGGAATAATGCAGTCTCAGAGGTGAGCTCCTTTGACACTCCCCAGTTCCCCCCATGGCCATGGGAGAAACCCTCCTGCTTGTGGCCATCACCAGCGAGGGGCTACAGCTGAGTTGGGGTCAGGATGCAGGAACTCATGCCAGCCTTTGGGCATGGTGGGGTGGAAGGGTAATGGCTTTCTTTCAACCAAGCAATATTCAAAGTAGTTTCTTGTCCCTCCTCCAGCTCCCCAGGTGATTTGCAAAGCCAGGAAAGATACGGCCCTTTGTTCTTATGGCGTCTGAGGTAGTGAATTCAGCACATAATTTGAAACCAGCAACGAGTGGTACAGTCGAGTCACGCTGATAAGAAGCTCTGGTCTTTGTACTGCCTTGGAGAGAAGGGCTGTCTCCTGTCCTCCAGACCAGCTCCTGAGTCCTATCGTGGTGCATCGCAGCCGTGGTTGTGGATCAGGAGGCTGCGTGAAGATGCTGCCAGCCAGACCTCAGTCCAGGTGTGGTGGCTTATTTGCTACTGCTTTCTGACACCTCCCCAGGACCTACAGGAGCCCACCTGAGTATCTTCCCATCATCACCACGAGATTTCCACCTAACACTCCTGGGAGCAGTCAGGCTTGAGGATGAACAACTTTCAGCAATGGTTTGGCAGGCCATCACTGGTAAAGGGTCTCTCTGTCCTTTTTAGGAGGGGAGTCATTAATTTGTGGTGCTAAAAATGTGCCTGAGAGGGTGTGTAGAGAAGATGACATTGTGCTTACTGACTTGACCTGCTGCTTGTAGGAAGAAAGTCTGGTGAGGAACCATCCCCGACATCATAAGTGGGTATGGCACTGCTGCCCGCAGGGAGGAGCACCAACATTTCCCACATCACTTCGTCATCCTTCTTGATACCAGGGGATTTCAGTGACAATAAAATGCATTTTATTATGTTAAAATGCAGAACTCAAAAAAAAAATAATTCTAGAATAAAAAAAAAATATTTGCAAGCACTAGAACAGAAACATGCATTTATAATCACTGGTAATGTTGGTGCAGATTTCTGAGATGCCCCTCTCTGCACTCTGGGCTGACAGAACTAATCTGCAGCTGTTAAGGTTGTCCCAGTCCCTCAAGTGCCATAAAATCATGGAATCATAGAATCATGGAAGGGGCCTTATAGATCATCCAGTTCCAACCCCTCTGTCATGGGCAGGGGCACCTCCCACCAGAGCAGGTTGCTCCAAGCCCCATCCAGCCTGGCCTTGAACCCCTCCAGGGATGGGGCAGCCACAGCTTCTCTGGGCAACCTCTTCCAGTGTCTCACCACCCAATAGTTCCTGCCCCAATACGTGTCACCAGGCAAGGGTGTTAATTCCAGATGATCTCCCTTTGTGCATATCCTTATTTCCTGGAGATCCAGTGGTTAAAAACAAGCTCTTCAGACTTCCTGGTAAGGTAGAGTGTTGAAAATGGATTAATTATGATATAAGGTTCTTCTTCTCATGTTAATTAATTTCAGCAAAGCACATGTAGGCTGACCTCCCGTAGCTGGAGAAGCACAGCAGGTGGATGATACACATTTCAGTGTGAGGCAGCTACTGGAGGTAAATCAACTGCATTGATTGCAGAGTCTCCTGGTTTGTCTCAAGTGTAAATGTTGGAGCCAGCTACTTTTCTCCTCACGCTTCAGGATGACTCTCTGCTGGTTTTGCTTGGCTAAGATTTTCTAGTAAAAGATGCATCTTAAAAACACAGGGTCGCAGACATACTGGAGTAACACCTTAATAACCTGTCAGTGCCAAGCCAGGCGTCAAGATTTAATGTAATATTGCTGAAAGAGGTTTTAAGGTTGGAATATCATGTTGTACTCACTAGTAGATCTGGGAAGCTTCAGTGCTGTTGTAATGTGGGGTCTGGAGACTGCTCTTGCACAGATAATGTGTGTCAAGGTGTCAAAAACTCATGAAAGTTGTGAATTTCCCTGCATCCCTGATGGCCATGTCTCGGGTTCTTTACCAGCACTTTGCACTGTACAAACTCAGTGACACCAGTTCCATGTGTGTAGGGAAGTGATGGTGCCTCTGTGCTGGGCACTGGTGAGATCTCACCTCGAGGGCTGTGTTCAGTTCTGGGCCCCTCACCACAAGAAGGACATGGAGGTGCTGGAACATGTCCAGAGGAGAGCCACCGAGCTGATGAGGGCTCTGGAGAAGAAATTCTATGAGGAGAGGCTGAGGGAACTGGGCATATTTAGTTTGGAGAAGAGAAGGCTGTGGGGGACCTCATTGTCCTCTACAACCCCTGAAAGGAGGTTGTAGAGAGGTGGGTGTTGGTCTCTTCTCCTAAGGGAATAATGACAGGACCAGAGGAAATGGTCTGAAGTTGTGGCAGGGGAGGGTTAGAT
>BJBW01007743.1:20824-43324 GCA_004320125.1 Scolopax mira
TCTATTCCAACCATGAAGATTCTGTGATTGTGTGTTTTAGGTGCTTTCCAGAAAGGCATCAATTTCATGCTCTGAAATTCCTCGTGATTTGCTGTAGCGGACCCTTTTTGGAGCCAAGGTCTGACTGGGTGGCTTCATCAGCCTTTTGGAGAACGGAAGACTTGCTAGTTGTAACTACATGTTTTGGCATCAGACCTTCTCCCCCTGCCTGCTGTGACTACCCTGCCTGTTGGTCATGCTGTCTGTCCAGCTCCTGATGGGCATCTCAGAGAAAGCACTGAGGTAGGTCATTTTTCCTTTAAAGACTTCTGAGCTCATGAGAATGAGGTCGTGCATTCCCGTGTGGTTAAGTTATACTCTTGCAAGTCCCAGCTAGAAGTGTTAGCAAAACAACCTCTGGTTGCTAGGAGGTGCTGTGTGGGGATTCATTAATCAGGGTGGTTGCGCCTTCTGTTTGCTATCATTGCTGATATAAAAGAGAGGTTTCCAAAGTTGCCATGGGCTCTTGCTGGGCTGAGAGCTTTACGTATAGAAACGCACGCTAAGGCAGTTGTGGCAAACGTTAGTCGTTAACAACACATGGCACAGGAAAAGGATATTGAAGGATTTTGGGCCTGGTTTGGAAGCAACATGCTAAACCTTCTTAATGCACGAGGAAGAGATTTGGCTGGTCCCTTGCAAGAGCAGAGAATGCTGCCACAGGTTGCAGCGCCTGGTTGAGCTGCCCAGATGATCACTTTCTGATGTATGTCACAGAATCACATGCAGTTGGAAAGGACCTCTGGAGATCATCTAGTCTGACCCCCCTTGCCAAAGCAGGTTCATGTGGCTGGACAGGAATGCATTCAAGTGGGCTTTGAGTATCTCTAGAGGAAACTCCACCACCTCCCTGGGCAGCCTGTTCCAGGGCTCTGCCACCCTCAAGGAAAGAAGTCCTTGATGTTTAGGTGGAACTTCTTACATTCAAATTTGTGCTCATTTCCTCTTGTCCTGTCACTGGGCACCACTGAAAAGAGTCTGTCCCTGTTCTCTTGACACCTGCCCTTTAGATATTTACAAGCTATTAGTAAGCTATTTATAAGATTTTTATAAGACACTTATATGTTCATCAGTATGGTTTAAATTAAGCACAATAGATGAGAAAGTAGATGGGCTAAGCCAGGAGGCAAAACAGAAAAGCCATGAGGAGAGTGGCAAAACCTAACAGAGCTTGGAGCAGCGTCTTCAACTAGATGATGAAGTGTGCCCAAAGCCCCGGTCTGTAGTAGACACAACGCAGTCCTGATCACACTCAGAGGATGCAATACACACACCTTTTAAATGCTTTTAGACATTAAACTCATTGGACAAGAGACCTTGTTGCAGTTGGCTCCAAGCACCTCTTCCCTGGCAGGTACTAGCCAAGAAAAAATATTTAGTTTTCCCTCAGTTGAAATTAGGTGTTTCCTCGGATCTTTGAGCAGTGTGTAGGTGGAAGACAGGCGTGGTGTCCATGCTCCCAAAAGCCCTTAGCGTGGTGACACCGTGTAGTAAACTTCAAGACAACTGGCCCCAGGGGTCATGTATTCAATACTCCTGAAGCAGGAATGGATGCCCGAATTCTACATCCCCTGGGACTAACCTTCCTTGAGATGGGTCCACTCTAGGAGCTGTGTAAGGCTGGGATTCAGAGCCCTCCACCAGTGGGGTCCGGTGCCTGAACTGCTCAGTGCCCAGCACTCCTGGAGGGGTGTCAGGGAGGGAGAAGGCTGGATCCAAAAATGAATGTGTGAGTTCTTCTGGTGCAGTGCAGGGAGAACGTGGGGGACTAACCTTATAGAGCAAGCTGCAAATCACTCCTAACCCCCTTGTGCATCTGAGAGTTGTTATTTCTGGTATTTTTGTCTCTCTTTTAGCCTTGAAAAGAGGGGCCCACACAGGAGGTAAGGCAACCTTTTGTGTAGCAGTCAGATTCTTACATCGTTTATCCATCCCTAGGGGGGATCCTCATCCTGAAGAAATTCATCTCTGCAGCTTCTTCTCGGGAGCATGCCTGAGCTCCCAGCTGACAGGAGAATTGCAGGTGATAGGGAGCAACTTCTTGCCAAAACTGACACACTGGGATGATAATATTCAGAACAACTGTCTAATATAGAAAAGCAGGAATGTAATCTAGCAGTTAAAAGATTCAGTTTGGAAGAGCAGGCTTGAGCTTCAGCCCTGGGCTCTGTGTTGGTACCTTGGGGGTACCAGCAGCCTCCCAGGGAACATACGGCTCCGAGTCCCCTGCAGGGGAAGAGAGGAATAAATATGATTTTCCAATTTCCTGCATGAGTGTTTTATCTGCAAGGCTGCTATCAAAAACTTTTTGAAATCCATCCTCTAGCTATTCTGGGGTGGAAATGACTGCTGTTTGGAGTGTGGGATTTGTTTTTGTTTGTTTGTTTGTTTGATTGTCTTCTGCTAAATGGATATTGCTGGGCGCTTTAGAGAAACGCTGGGAATCCCTCAGGGACCAGGCTGTCACGACAGTGAGCAGCTTGTGAATCTCAGCAGAAGAGTCATGATAATCCTGGCCACAGCAGTGGCCAGTGCAGAATTTTAAGCATCTGAAAACATCGTTTGGCAAAATCCTGTGTGCCTGCATCCTGCACTTGGCCTTGTTGAAGCTCATACCATTAATGTCGGTCCAATGATCTATCTAAGTCTGTCTGTAGAGCTCTTTACAGTCGCTTTAGTTACTCTTTACAGTGGCTTTTAATGCCACTTACATAGTATTTACATAGACTTATACTTTGTACCTCTTGGTATCATGTACCTCTTGAGATATCATGGCCCTGACCCTGCAAGTTGTTTAGGTTCCTGCTGCTGAAATCAGCGGGGACAAGACGTCTGAATATTTTTCAGACTGTGGGACCTATGGGCCTGTTCAGGCTGCTGCAAGGAAGGCTGCCTATGAATATTTCATTGCCTCAGGGACAAACTGTGTCATGGCTGCAATACCACGCTCAGCTATGCCTCCAGAAGAATAACCACGTCACCACAGCGATGGAGAAAACCAGCTCCTAACCTGTCAGTGGGCGAAGAGATGCAGCGAGAAAAAGTACAGTTAATGTTTTAGATTTATTTGCACCAATATAGGTTTTCACTTTGCAATATGTCTTTCAAATGAAGCAGAAATTACATGCCTAGCTGCCCTCAGATTTTCCTCATTAGCATTAATCAAGCACAACACTTGACTCGCTTACAGATGAATTTGATTAGGACCATGTATACTCTTAGGAACCAAAAATAATGAATCATGAACTCGAGTGTACGTGCTGTCGCAGCCAACGCTGCTGCTGGTATCTGCTGCAGCAGTGATCCGACAGCAAAACCTCTAGGACTGGGATCCAAACCCTTGCCAGCAGGAGATGGTAAATGGCCCACATGAAGTAAAGAAAGCACGACCACCCCAAATGGAAAAGCTATAAAGTGCACAGTTATTGAAATGACTATGCAGTTGGTTGAAATGCTTTATTTTCTGACTCGGAAAGAGCCATAATGGAAAACTTTACTCTGTCTACATGCACACACAAATATTTTTGCATGTGTTCCAGAGTGTGGTCCACAACCTGTAGTGTTTGAGATTTGTGACCTCACTTATGCTTCCATTTTTATAATGTCAATAGATTCTTCTGTTCATCGTCTTTCGGCACTGAAGAAAAAGAAGACATCCTAAAAAAAAACAACGTGAGCTGTGTTTCCCTCTGCGTGCAGAGTAGCTGTGTGTGCAAATCATGTTTTACACACTCACCTATGCACGTGTAAATTCATGCAAAGCCCATGTGCACAAGCCCCGGTGGAGAAGCCGGCAGGGGACGCGGCATTGCGCTACCCACAAAAACATGTGTTGGTAAATATAAAAATAGAGAAAAGTGTTTCTGTTTTGACAGTTTATTGATATGCCACATAAATTATTCAGACCTTCTGCCATCCTCCTTTGTTTCTTTCTATTGTAGTTAGTTTTATTGGGCCGTAATCTTTATTCATAATCATCTCACCAGCGAGGTCCATGAGGACTGTCTGTGGGATAAAAGGATGCGAGACCATGTATTATCCGTTATCCCTGTTATCATGACAACTTTGACAGATCTGAAATCGACTGAATCGTTTACCTAAGTGCCAGAAAATGCCTGTAAGAGGAGAAGCAGACATATGAAAAGGGAATAATACATAAACATCTGCATTGAGATCATTTGTCATTTGTGGAAAGGTCTTGGAGAACAATACATACATTTGATATAGCGTCATGCTCCTGACACTACGGGTCCTTTATTCTGCTGGCAGGCCTTATCTGGACTGCAATAGTGGCTTAGACTGAAAAAAATGTGTATTGAGTTTTTATCAAGCTTTTAAAATCCCCTCTGTTTGCACTGGCCTCAGAGCCTTCCTTGGGCTCTGGACCTGGAGGCACTGCCCTCTCTGCTCTGCAATGCTTAATCCCAGGTGGCACAGCTGGCAGGGATTACCCAGGTTGGAGCAGGTGCCTTTTCCTTTATCTGTTTGCTTCTTTTCTTCTGCCACCTCCCCTAATTGCCAGGTGGGCCCCTGGGGCTCCCTGTGCTGTCACTGCTCTCCAGCCTCCAATATCATCCCTGCAGACCTAGCAGGGGGGTGACTTCACCCCAAGCCTCCCCTTCACAAGCACGTCCTTTGCCCTTGGGTCTTCCAAAGCATGTTTTAAGAACTACCTGTTCAGGAACAAATACTACCTCCATCAACCTCTGAGAAGAAATACCTAGGAGTCTTGATGGACAATAGGAGGTGGTGGAGTCTCCTTCTCTGGAGACTCCAAACCCACCTGAACACATTCCTGTGCAATCTGCTCTGGGTGGACCTGCTTTGTCAGGTAGGTTGGACTAGATGACCTCCAGAGGTCCCTTCCAACCCCATGGGATTCTGTGATTCTGTAATATATGCAATATATGGTTGCATATATTCTCAGCACATAGAAGGTACCTGTGCTGCTGAGGAGCAGGGGATGCCCTGGAAGCCAGTGTTGGTAAAAGATTTCCACATTAATTCAGTTCCCTGCCAGTGACTGGCACTTCCTTTGAATTCTCTCCCCTTGCTGTGATACAACGCGAGATAAATGTTCCTGGTGTTGCACAACTTCTCACAAGATCAAATGTGTGGCTGGGGAGTCACCTTGGAAGGCAACTGGTGAGGCAGCATCTTGACTGGCCGGTAGATGGGAGCTGATGTTGCAACTCCCACACTTCCTCTACCTCCTGGTTTATGAAACACCAGAACTGCTGGGGGATAGGGGGGGGAGGAGGGGGGGCAAATATTGAGCTATTAGGGGAATACGCAAAGAAAGGAAAAGTTTGAAAAGCAGAAACATATTTCATGCAAGGTTTTTATGGACTTCTTCAAGAGCAGAAGTGCCAAAAGGGTTCCACTGGAAACTTTATATAAAACAGTTAAAGTAAAGGAGTTCTGCAGTCCTGACCTCTCCTGATAGCTGTCGTGGCTCGTGACACCTCTGTTCTCCATACTGGAATACTGGAAGCATCAGCAGCTGGAAATTATCATTTGTTAGCCTTTCTGTAGCTTGTTTCAGACTGGTAATGAGGGTTCTTGCCCTTTTAGCTTCAGGATGATTTGGAATTCCTCTTGTATGTCCAGAAATCACTTGGCTACAAAATTTATAACAAGCAGGGAAAAAAAAAAAAAAAAGAGCAGCATTTTGTAGACTATTCAGACACGTTCTGGGCATTCCTCAAATTCCTTCAAAGGACAGTCAGAGGGACAGATGTGTCATTGCAGCTCCAGGCTCTCTTTCACCACTGCTCTGCTATTGCATGATGTTATTCTGAAAACCTCCCCCTTGCTTTTTTGCTCTTCCTTGCCTTTCTAAAGGTTTTACCCAAGAATCTTCATATGCCTCTTGGACCTGCGGTTATTTTTTGTCCTCAGGGCTCTCTGATGAAATCCCATTCCTTTCTTGCAGGGCTCAGCTGCTGCCTGTGGGTCTGACCATCTTTGGTTCCCCACTGCGGTTCCCAATCCATAGTCCCCTGTTTCAGTGGTACCAGCTGGCCATGCTGGGGAAGGCAGCTTTCTCCAAAGGGACTGGGCATCTCTGAGTTTGGGGAACACAGCATCTCCCTGGGCTCCCAACAAGATGGATTCTGGGACATTTATTTTGATTACTCCTGTGTAGGGCAGAGGGTTTTCCTGGTGGCTATTTGCCTTCTCAGGAAGATGTGAAGTGTATATATTTTTTCTTCTTCCCTGAATAGTTCACTATTTCCATAAAAAGGCTGGGATGAATTGAATCCATACGTAGTAACCAGAGAGATCACAGCCATGGTGTCAAGTCCCACTCTGCCAGCGTTCCTTGGATGTCAGAGGAGTTCTTGAAATTGACAGGGTGAAATAGAGAAAAAAAACCTGTCGGCTGCTGCCAGTGGCAGCCACCAAGGTGGCCTTTCCTTCCCCATGTTCCTCAGAGCATTGGTGTTCACTCCCCTTCCCCATGCACTCTGGAGCAGTGCAGCATCCTGGGCTCCTCATCCCCCAGATGTTTAGACCCAGGACGCATCATAGCTCATGTGGGATCTCCTTCCAGAGGAGAGAGGATGGTCCTCAGGACATGACCAGTGTGCCCACCCAGCCAGGGGGACAGCAGCAAGGTGGCATGGCCCACAGGGGCCATACTGTCACCAGGAGCCCCCTTGCCGAGCAGTTCTCACTCAGCCCTTCTTCTTACTGATGCCAAGGCTGCCCGACTGAGGAGCAAATGGATCTGCCACAGGAATCTCCTGCGTTGGGATTACATGTGCTATTAATAAAAACTGCCTTCCACTTCTAAATTGAAGCGCTTATAACCCACAATGAATGCATTCTTCATTAATGAAAAAAAAAACCATGAGCTTTTTTGTTGAAATTTAAATAGACCCATGAACTTTTGTATCATGCGTGCTATTTTAAAACTGTAAATCTATTCCACTGTTTCCATTGTGGTTGTTTTCATATTTCGTCGTGTTCTAGCATAGGCAAGTCTTTAGTCTTTTAATATAAAGGTTTTGCCTTTCCAGGCACAGGTTTTGAAGCCCAGCTCAATAGGCTTGATAAGAACCTAGATTTCAGACACTGTTTTTTCTATGATACAAGATTTAAAAATGTAATAATTTTTTGGAATGAAAGAATTCAGGTACAAAAGCATCAAGAAATCATTGCTTACTTCTGGAAATTCAGATTAAGATGCTAGATGTTTTGAAAAAATGAAAAAAAAAGAAAAAAGAAAATACAATTACGGACAGGTTCATTACTTTCTGCAATTTCTGTCTTTGAGAAAACGAATGGGAACTCAGACTAACAGAGTGTCTAAGTGTTAGTGGTCCAAATGTTGTGTTATGTCATAGATTATGAACATGGCCTGAAACAGGATGATAAATTCTGTAAGCAAAGTAAAGGCATGCTAAAAGCCCCAAAGCTATTTAGAATTTTGTCAGGAAATGTACTCGACTGTGCTCCAAAGAAAATATCTTTTCTTTTCCATAGCAATGATGGAGAATTTATCTACAGTTTCCATTCTTCCATACATTTCCCTGTGCTCTCCTTTGTGCCTAGAAGATCCCTGTGGACCTCAGGGCCATTTCCTTCTCTGTTAAAGCCTGCATAAAAGTCTTCTCTGATTATTCTGCAAATATTTGATGACTGCTGTGATGCTGATTTGCTGTCGCCATTGCCTTTCCTATTGACCAGTGCTCTCTCTTTGTTTCCTTCTGTTTTCCATATCTCTAGTTTAATAACAAGGCTGACAGTTGCCTGGGACAAGGGCTGGATTTTAGATATATGTTTGTATAGTGCTTGGCACAATGAAGCCTGGTCTCTCTGGTTGTGTATGTCAAATAATAATGATGTTGTTTCCAGTTATTTCAATCTCCACTGTTTTAACCATTTCAGAAGTGCTCTTTTAAATAGTTAGAAGCAAGTTACTATTTTAGCAATATTTTCCACATCAGTTGCGATTTCTCATAACAATCACAGTGCTTTTTCCAATATTTCTCACGGGCGCATCTCAGTTTACTGATTGAAAGCCCAAGACCTGAGGGTATGGTGAACTGCTCCAGATGTCTGAATAAAACTGCAGAGCACGACCACGGAAATCCAAGGGCTGCTGCTCTGGATGGAGCACCTTGCTAACAAGAGGCAGGACAAGGAGCACAACACACGCTCTCTAATCCCTGGCATGTGCCCTCAGTGTCAGCGATAATTTAATCTTTAGTGTTATTCCCTGGGAGCATTTACCTGTCTCAAAATACCTAAGGGTTGCCCTTGGCTTGGCTTGGGAAATGACATAAACATCAGAGGCGTCGGTCCCCTGTCATCATTAAATATCCCTAATTAGTGAAACCCACTATGTGCTGGTTCATCATTGTGCCTGGGCTCTATTATTACAGTCATGTTAATCTCTTTCTATTTCCTAAGTGGTCCATCAGGATCTACTTCTGTATTAAGCCGGTCTCTAATCCTTGTACCCAGCTAAACATAACCACAGCCTATTTATATATTGGGCTATCCCCAATTAAACTGAAAAATACTCTAACCTAGTTTGGCCGTTGGGTAACACTGAGTCTTACCGGTGGCTATTTATACCATTTATACCATTAAGATGTCTCAGACTTGCCGTGTTAAATAAAAGCTTGGGCTAAGCTTTTCCATGCTTGCTATCTCTTACGGCCACATGGGCTTGAATATGTAACAATGTGATGGTGACCCCCAAATGTTCTGGGCTGGGCTGGCTCAGCTGAGATCTCCTGCAGGTTCCCCAACTGGGGTGGCAGCTGAAGTCCCTGGCCTGCCTGAGCCCTACAGAAGGCAGCTCCTTCAGCAGCCAAGAGTGTTTGGATGAGGTTTGGGATTTGGCAGCTCCTTCCCTCCGCTGCAGCTGGCGAGGAGACAGCAAGCAGGAGGCTCTGTTCAACCTGCTCAGGAATTTCTCCATGTAATGTTGGTGTTTGGTAAATCAGTTTTGCCCCCCAAAGGCAATAAACAGGGTTTGAGGTTTTTGGAACTTGCTTGTCCATTTGCAGGGAAGTATACATTCTACACGTGCATCATGGAAAGACAATAACTAAAGTAGTGACGCAGACTTCAAATAAACAAAAAGGCTGCTACCAGGTGATTTGTGCAGCTCTACAGAAATTAGAAAATTAATATTAGACAGAGTGCATTGCATTCGACTCTGCAAGGAGCTATGTCTTCCTTCCTCACGCCTGAGCTTGGGGTTACTCTGTCCTTTGCGTTGCCACAGGACGCTGGTGTGGCTGCTATCTTTGTCACTGTTACTGAGTTTTGTTTCTTAAAAAGGATAAATATATGCAATTGCTACTTCCGTCGCTTCTAGACCAAGGCAGGGCTGGGCTGAGTGTCTCCTAGTGTTGGGTTCTAATCTGTTGAAGGTGGAGCTACATCTTCAGCAGGGGACTATTGGACATGCAGCTGGCATGGTCTGGTGAAATTTCACCACCATGCACCTGGTGGTGAAATTAGAGTTGTGAGGCCAAGAGCAGAGTGTTACCTCCTGCATTCAAGATGTGTAGCAAAACTGTGGAATAGCTCACTTCCCACACATTGTATGTTAAAAATTTGCCCTTTTGCTTATGTGACTCTTTTGTTGCACTTTTCTAAAATTCAGGAGCTTTTCCTCTCACTATGAAAAGGCTCGACAAGGCCCTGGGCAACCTGGTCTAGTTGGGGGTATCCCTGCTAACTGTGGGGAGGTCAAACTGGAGGAGTGCTTTGGAAAGCCAAAGTGGTGGAGCTCCTAGGTCTCTCCTAGTTGTTTTGGGCTGAGGAGGCTTGGCTCCTTGATAGAGTCACATTACTGTAAGCAATATGAGACTGAGACAGTGGGAGCCTTAGGAGTCCCAAAGACAGGACTTTCCTGGGATGCTGGCAGTACAAAAATCTGTGAGTGATGCTCCGCAAATGATATAACATCTTCATAGAAGGGACAGTGCTCCATCCTGCACCATCTCAAGGTGGCTGTTCTGAGATTAGGACATCTCTTTCTCTCTTGCCACTCTGTCTCTTGACCTCTTTACCTCTCCTGCCTTTTTTTTTTTTTCAGTGGTAACCTTTTTTAGGTTACCACGTAATGACAACACTAATCAGAGGCAAATCAGAAAATAATCTAATTGTGCTGTTGAAGGCCTCCTGCAATGTGGGGGCAGACAGCAGGGAGAACCCAGGGTAGCCAAGGCAGTAAATATGGTCTGTCCTTTGCGAGAAGTGTGACAAGCATCCAAGGAATGTGTTGTATGAGGTTTGCTGAAGCAGAAACGTGCAGGTATATGGGGCACAAGGAGTTCACCCCCTGTGAACTTTTTACGTGATTTGGACTGTTTATAAAATCTAAATTATGCTTGATTTTAACTTATTTTAAAAGTTAAAATCTGATATATACCAGTGTGAGAGGAGAAGGAGTCTTTTCATAAGGGCAGGTAGTCGAAGATGTTCAGGTAGGCTGTCAGAGTTTTCTAATGAAAGAAAGTTTTGCCCCCCAAGGATGCTTCCTTCAACCCCAAGTGAGGGAGAGGGCAGGAGGCAATTCAGCGCTGAAGCCTTCTGTAGCTACTCCACCATCCCTTCCCAAGGAGCCCATTTCCCTCTCCTGATCCACCGAGCCAACCTTGCCCCTGTGAATACCCCGCTAACGAGGCAAGGAGCTTCTGGAGGCAGTGTTATATCCCCCAGCAGCCGGGATGTAGCTGCCGGCAGCAGAGCCTTGGGTCAGAAGTCAAGCTGGAGCAAGCTTGTAGCTAGGAGATCAAAATATTTTCTCTGCCTTTTGCAATGGGATGTGCCTGTATTGTTTCCCCCCCTCATGCCTCTCTCTGTTTGCTACGATATGTTTTATTGTCTCAGCTCATGATTGTGGTACGTTGGTTCTTACTTTACGATGTGGCCCAGTTGTTTAAAACCCATCAGGCAGTGGAGGGTGGGAGGTGTGATGGGGGAGAGCCTGGTCCTGGGGCTTGCTCTGCCCCACTGGCCCCATGGTGAGATACTGGATAGAACTGGGATTTGTCCCCCAGCCACAATCAGATCTAATTTATGAGTCGCGCTAGAATTGTGTTCCTTGTGACTTTGAGTTACCTATTTTCCTTTTAGCTTCCAAATCCGCCAGCCTGGCTATTGATCACACTTCCAGCAACACAGAGTCATTATGAAAACCAGGGCTGTAGCTACTTCCACAGGCTCAAGAAATCAAAGCTTTCTCCTACCAGTTGCTTTAATTTTGTGCTTCACAGAGCAGCTCACCTGAGAAATGTCCTTGAGCAACCGTTGGATATTCCCTTTTCTAGCCACCCACATCTCTGAATCAGTAACACACTCAGTTTCCTTGGCTTCATGAGAACAAGTCCTCCCTTATTAATGTGAAACTTTAGAAGCTTTCAGTGCAGAAAATACTCAGAAAGGATTAAATAATGTTTTAATTACCATGGAGAAGGAAAAATGTGTGTAGTAGAAACCTTGTAGTATACTTCTTCTGAGAAGTGTTGTGTCCCACCCCAAGTGGTGTTGTCCCACACATTATCACAGAGATGTACATTTTGCAGATGCATGATTTGCACCAGAGGACAATGCAGTGGAAGTGTTAAAGGTTCTGCTAGCCATCAAGATTGTTGATTTTAGTTATTAATGACAGCTTTTTAATTATGCCCAACTCCTGTGTTTACTGCCTGCTTTCAAAAAGAATAAATTTTATTAAAACAACAGAGAGAAAGCAAAAGACAAAAATGTGGTAGTCGTAGGAGGTCACCCAGCAACTTGAGCATGGACATATGTGTGTACTTCTGTGTGTCCCAGCTAGAGAGCTCGAGAAGAGGCTGCTGTCGCTGTGCCACCCCTTTCTGGCTCCTACAGGAACGTGAGAGTCTTCAGTGCCAAGGAACGGGCTTTGTGGAGTAAGATTGAAGCTGACAGTATTGTAACTGCTGGTATTTTATTGAGTACATTCCCTGAAAAACGTGCTGGCTGTGATGTTCCTTTTTTCAGGATGCTGGCTGGATGTAGCAGGACGTGTCCATGGTGATGCACAGCGACAGAACGCACTGGCTTGCAGAAGCAGGGCAGAAAACTTTCAGCCACCACAAGCCATGCTGCCATGTGTCAGAGGCTGTGAGGAAGCAGAGGTTGGTGCTCGGTCAGTGGGGGTGGCAACAGAAGTAATTTCTCCCCAGGGGTGCCCCAGGGGACCCATCTGGGTCCCAGTCTTCTTGGTCTTTTCAGTAGTCAGGGAACTACTGGAGAGAGTCCAGCATAAGGCAATGAAGATGATTAAGGGATTGGAGCATCTCCCTTACAAGTAAAGGCTCAAGGAGCTGGGGCTCTGTAGCCTGGACAAGTGAAGGCTGAGGGGAGACCTTATTTATGTTTGGTGGTTTAAAGCATGTTGAGGCTGGACTCTTTTCAGTGGTGTCCAGCAATAGGACAAGGGGCAACAAGCTCATTCTGGAACATAGGAAGTTTCATTCAATTATGAGAAAAAACTTCTTTCTGGTGAGGGTGCCAGAGCCCTGGAAGAGGCTGCCCAGGGAGGGGGTGGAGTCCCCTTCTCTGGAGATCATCAAGAACTGCCTTGATGCAGTCTTGAGTGATGTGCTCTGGGCAACCCTGCTTTGGCAGGGGAGTTGGACGGGATGATCTCTAGAGGTCCCTTCCAACTCCGACAATTCCATGATTCCATGATTCTCCCAACTAGGAGAAGACCCCTGTTGCCACTCACACAGAACACGGCACATGTATTGATTTCTCCAGTGTTGTAGACAAGTTGCTTGGGCATTTATGCACCTCCTGTACTACTGCAGGATAGCTTTATTCACTGTTGCATATGTCCAGCATGAAGGTGATCAGAGGGATGGAGCACCTCCCCTATGAAGACAGGCTGAGAGAGCTGAGGTTGTTCAACCTGGAGAAGAGAAGGCTCTGGGGACACCTTATAGCAGCCTTCTAGTACCTGAGGGGAGCTACAGGAGAGCTGGGGAGGGACTCTTTGTCAGGAAGTGCAGTGATAGGACAAGGGGTAATGGTTTTAAATTGAAAGAAGGGAGATTTAGATATTAGGAAGAAATTTTTTCCTGTGAGGGTGGTGAGACACTGGAAGAGGTTTCCCAGAGAAGCTGTGGCTGCCCCATCCCTGGAGGGGTTCAAGGCCAGGCTGGATTGGGCTTGGAGCAACCTGCTCTGGTGGGAGGTGTCCCTGCCCAGGGCAGGGGGTTGGAACTGGATGATCTCTAAGGTCCCTTCCAACTCGAACCATCCTATGATTCTATGGAACCGGAGCACCCGCAGCACCTCACCGCGCCGGAGCCTTGGCGGGTGGATGAGAAGTGGTACCCGAAGGGTGGCAGCCAGACGTGCGGTACCTCTCCCCGACCCCCGCGTCCGCTTCCCGCGCGGAGCCGGCGGCGAGACGGGAGCGAAGGGACCCCCCGAGCACCCGACGGCGGGGTGTCCCGCCCCGCGGCGGACCGCCCCGATGGGGCGGGCTGGGTGCCCCCACGGGGCGGTCCGCGGCGGGGCGGTACCCACGGGGCGGGGCGGGCTGCTGCGGGCCGAGCCCGCCCGGGTGCAGTCCCCGCTCCGCGCCACGCCGCCGCGCAGTCCCCGCGCCGCTCCGTGGGCCGCCGGAGCCGCACGTCGGGCCGCCCTCCTCTTCCTCCCCACCGCCGCCGCCTCTCGCTATGAATGCACGCCGGGCCCTGCTCTCCGCCGCCTTGCTCACCAGCCTCCTCTGGGATTTACCTTGCTGCCTCCCGGCTTCCCTCCCCGCCGCCTCGGAGCTCGCCGCCTCCTCCAAGGGCGGACGGGGCCGCAGGGTGCCGCGGTCCCCACGGGAGACCCGCCCGCGGCAAGGGGGACACGCCGTGGGCCGGGCGCTGCCCCGGGCGGAACCCCACGAGTACATGCTGTCTCTCTTCAGGACTTACTCCATCGCGGAGAAATTGGGCATCAACGCCAGCTTTTTTCAGTCTTCCAAATCCGCCAACACCATCACTAGTTTTGTAGACAGGGGACGAGGTAAGTTCTAACCCACCCCAAAACCCCTCTGACCCGCCCCTCACCGTCCCCTCGGGGCTGCGGGTACCCCTTCCCGGGCCGCTCCGCGGTGCGCGGTTGTCGTTCCGCGGAGCCTGGCGCTGGGGAGGCGGGGAGAGAGCTCTGCGTGGGTCACTGGTGTTTCACCCCCCCCCTCCCTCCACCTTTGCCCCCCCCCCTCCCCCCTCCCCGGTGTTACAGAAAAGCGGATCTTTCGGTAAATTGTGAATGGCGGTTGTTTGATTTCCAAGCAAAATTCCAGCGCGGCGCTAAGCCCGCAACGCGGCAGCGCAAAATAACACGCGTGTTCGTTCCCGAATCATCGCGGGGCGGTGGGAAACAGGGTGTAAATGCAACCTTGGAGGGGGGGGGGGAAAGGAAAAATCAACTCTTTTGGTTTCTCTCCATCTGCCGAAGGACGGATCGCTCTTATCGCGGCGGCTGAAGGCAAATAGAAGGTTCAAACTGACCGAGGGCAAACGTTCGCCGCCTCACGCTGCTCTCGCGTAGGGTCGGTCGCTTTATCGGGGTTCCCTGGGAGAGCACCAGCCCCGTTTGTAAGCGCCGGGGCTTGGACGCGGCCGGCTCCGCTCGCCCAGGGCGGGAGGCCTGAAGCCCAGGTAACTCCCGGCCCCGGGGCTCGGCGCGGGGGGCGGCCCGCATCCTACCTCCTTCCCGCCCGCTGTGTGCGGGGCTGGCCCTCACCCGTTCTCGGGTCACGGGGTGCCGGCGGGGTCCGTCTCCCGCACCCGCGGCGGGGAGACCGGAGCGGGGGAGAGGACGGGGCGGGCGGTGGAGCCCGGGACCGGCCGCGCTCTCCCCGGGTAGCACCGGTGCCGCGGGGCTCCCGGGACCCCTCCGCGCCCCGCAGCCCCGGGAGGGGCCCTGCTTTGCTTTCCTCTCGTTGTTGTATCTCTCGTACCCGGGGAGGCGAGTGAAGGTTTTTCGGCGATTCAGAGGAAGAGAATTTCCCTTCCCTCAAAATGCCCTCTTTAAAAAAAAAAAATTAAAAAAAAAAAAAATATTACCCTCATTCGTGAGCCATTAACGACAAACTAATTAACAGGTTCTTAACGAAGGTTATGCATTCTTTCCTTCTCCCTCTCTCCCCTCCCCGGTTTCAAGACCCTCCCCTCCGTCCCCCCACCTCCCTCCCACCCTTTCCCCCCCCTCGGGACCCTGCCCATGTACCTGCCGGCGGCTGGCAGCGGCGTCCGAGCCCGGGGGGAGGTCGCCGACCCCCCCCGCTTCCCCAACCTTTGAGGGACAAAACTCAGCGCCGGGAAAACCTCCCCCCCCTCCCGGAGCTACCGGAGCTGCCCGTTCCCTAAACCGAACCGAACCCAAACCCACTGTCCCCCGGCTGAGCCCCCGGGGAGGCGGAGGGAGCTCGGCGGGGCTCTTCCCCTCCCTCCCCGCTCCCCGTCGAGTCCCTCTGGGCTCGGGTGGGTGCGTGGGAGCGCCCAGGGTGGGTGCCCCCCGCGGTGGGAAGGCCCCGGTTTCCCAGGCGAGAGGGGGACACGGGTTTTGGTTTGTTTTTTTTTTTTTTTGCTTTCCGCCTTCGCCTTGATGGCGCTTGTTTTTCTTCGTCGCCGTGAGAAGGGGGGGGGGGGGGGGGGGGGGGGGGGGAGGGAGGGGGGCAAGAGGACTCGCTTTCTAGAAAAATGTGGTTTCGAAAGTTCTGCCCTCAAAAAACGCGGCCGGCCCGCTTTCCCCGCCGGAGAGGAACCGGGGTGCTAATTCTGGAGCCGCTCCTCCAGATCATCTTATTCTTGGATAACCAGAAGGAAGACAGTTAATTTAACAAATTTAGCTCATCTCGGTGCATGGGAGATTCTACTTCGGGGGAAGTGATTTGCTAACAGAAGTCCTGGTTTGATTAAGGAAAAGCCTCACTTTTCCCCATTGATTTTGATTTGATGTGTCACGGGCTGTGACCTTCTGCTGGACCTTCTGAGGGTTGCTTAGCATCAAGCCACTGATTGGAGTATTTCAACTCAGTGATCTAATTGAGTGTTCATGTCATAACATATCAAATATTGTCTAGTCTCCCATAATGAAGCGGACCAGCCAATGGCACATCACCAAAAAAACTTCAAGAGAGCTTCCGTTCCTCTGAAGTGGGAGCTATTTTACTGCCCACCTCCCCGTGGGCTCCTAGCCCAGTTAATTGGCGAGCTGGAGTTGTGCTGATGATGAACAGTCTTTGCTCAGGGAAAGCGGGGGGGGGGGGGGGGGGGGGGGAGAGAGAGAGAGAGAATTTTTGTCAATTCATTTGCAGACAATATAGCCGCCCAAATTGACCCAATTAGGTGGGCTGTTCTTTACCTAAGCGGCAGCTCTGGGGGGGAGTCGGTGGTGGCCGTCCCTCCTGCCCGCACGGCAGCCCTCAGCGCGGGATTTCGGGGGGGTGCGGGGATGGGGGAGACCAGCAGCGGGGAGAGGAGGGCGAAGCAGCTTTTATTCTGCCTAAGAAATGCCCTTCTTCCCGCACGGCGTGTTCTGTCCTCCCTGCGTGTCCGTGGGAGCTTGCCTGCAACAGCCCCCCCGGCCGCCCAGACCCGAAGCCGCGGAGAGGGGCGCAGCCGCTTCGGTGCGGACACCGACACCGCTCCTCTTCGCCTGGGCTTTCTTTCCTCCTCGCTTGAAGCTAATGAGATCGCTTTCAGGCCAGATCGAGAGGGAGAAAACCACCCTGCTGCGTTAGAGATGTGTATATATATATATATATATATATATATTTTATTTTTTTTTCCCTCCCCCAGAAAACGAGCGCAAAACGTGGGGAAAGGGTTTGCGATTCCCCCCCTTCTCCACCCCCTCCCGCCCCCAATTCGCTCCCCCTTGTTACGGTCGCAAGATCAGACAGGACCTAGCTGAATGTAGGAAAATTACTGTTGGCACATGAAGTAACTCATTAAAACGCAGATGGTGCTCTCGCTGGCCTCGGGACCCCCAGCATTGGAGCTCCACAGTAAGGCAGGACAATTAGGAGCTGCAAGGACTCCACCAGGCAGGGGGAAAAAAAAAAAAAAAAGAGGAAAAAATAAAGAAAGAAAAAAAAAAAGGGAGGGAGAGAAAGCTGGAGGGAGCTGGAGAAGGGAGCAAATCCGTAGCTAGCAAGAGAGGCGGCGCGGCTCGGAACAAACCGAAAACAAAAAAGAAATAACCGGGGCACGAGGGAGCGCGATTTTCACAGGGATCTCCCGTGGGAAGGGAATGCCAGAGGCACCGACCGCCGCGGCTTCACCTCGCCTTCCCCTTTCCTGCCCGCAGAGCCGCCCGCAGCCGCGGTACCGCCGCCGGGCTCCCGCCGCGTCCGAGGGATGGGGGAAACCGAAATGGGTCGAGATCGCCTCCTTTCTCCCTCCCCGTTTTCCTTCTGTAATTTCGTGTTCCCGTTGCGAGGCAGCCCATCCGGATGAGCAGGGATCGGGCCGTCGTGATTTTGCCGTTGCGGGAGGGGGGGGGGGGGGGGGGGGGGGGGGGGGGGGGTTCCCGTGTGCTGAAGCTGGAAATGGCCCGGCTGCGCGAGTGGCAGAAGAAAAAGAGCGTAAATCCCACTTAAAGTTCCTCCAGTGCAACATGTTGATGCAAAACAGCGGGTTTTTGGGTGGACCGAGAGCTGCAATTCGGCGTGATCCGCGCAGCGCCTTCTGCCCGCGCAGTGTTGTCGTTGGCAGGAGGAAAATGAAATATAAGCAGGGAAGTATTTTAATGGGGAAGGAGGGAATTCGCAACTGTTAATTATTTGGTGACCTTGTATTCGATTTGTTTGAGCCCCCCTTATAAAAACACTAATGCAGACCAGACGGCCGGGGAGCGGCAGCCGCTTCCCATCCCCGCCGCCCGCCCGGGGAAAGAGCAAACGGGCCCGGCCCGATCCGCCCGCGGAGCCTCCGCGCCCGCGGAGCCGGCAGCGCGGGGGCTGGAGGCGGGAGGATCGCGGCTCCGAGCCTCCTGCGCCCGAGGGATATTTGGGGTTTTTGGGGGGGATGGTTCCTCCCGCTGGCTGCCCGGAGGTGCGGACGGAGCGCGGGGCGCGGAGCAGGCAGCGGGGAGTTCCCCCCGGGAGCGGCGGCCGCACCGCGCGTCTGTCCCCGCTGAAAAACGGGAGATTCCGAGGGGTTTGGGGCATCTTTAAATTTTTGTTTGTTTGCTTTCCTTGCTTGCTTTTGCGGAGGCGCGGGGGTTTGCGCAGGGCCGCGCATCGGGCCGGGGAGGGCGGTGCGGGGAGAGAGGAGCCCGCAAGCGCCGGGAGACGCGGAGCCGCTCGGTAGAGGCGGTGCGCGGCCGCGGAACCGCTCTGCCAACGGGAAGGCGAAATTAAAGCCTGTCAAGACATTCTGCTGGCTCCTTTCGGACCCTGGTTTATTATTTTTAATTTTTAAATCCGGAAGTACCCCCCCTGCGGGGCTTGCTAAGAGGCCGCGGGTTTTAATAATAATAATAATGATGATAATAATGATGATAATAATGATGATGATGATGATGATGATGATGATAATAATAATAATAATAATATATTTTTTTATTTCGTGGGGACGGTAGGAGCGATCTCTCCGCTTCGGGGCTGTTCGGTTTCCGCCGCCCGCGGGGCGATGCCGTGCCGCAGACCGGGCTGGCCACAACCGGGAACCGAGCGGCCCTCAGGGTTAAAAAACCGGCATAGCCCGGGGCCAGCCGTCTGCATTTTCTTCCTCGCTTCGTAGTCCTAGAGAATAAAGAAAAAAAAATTTTAAAAAAAATAATAAAGCGGTCGGTAGGAGAAATGCTCGTTTCCTTGCGATTTCAGGGGAGGCTGGAGCTGAGGTTGGAGTGCCTCAAGGCTGGTTTCTGAGCGAAAGGGGATGTTTCAGTCCTTGGTGGTTGTGGCCAGATGTGTGGGTTGCGGGGTTGTGGCCCCGGCGTTTATTGCTCAGAAATATCCCCCAAAGCCTCCCCTCGCTCCGTTTCTGAGCTCCGAGGGCTGGGAATATTCAGTCCGATTTTCTCAACGCCAATAATCTTGGAGAAAATGATTCCTTCTCCCTCGCTGGAAGTATTTCGGGTGGTGAAACGGCCGCCAACGGGGAACGGGAAGGGGACTCGGTTAACGTCTGTTACAGCAGGCAGAACTCCCCCTTCCCCCCCTTCACCCCCCCTCTCTCGAAGGAAGCCCCTTCTCTCCGCCTCGGGCGATGCCCAGAAACGAAGGGCCCGGAGCCTTGCGGGATGCCCCGCGGGTGTCGCGGCGGTCCCGTTGCCACCGAGGGCCGAGCGTCCCTCCGTGGGAACCAGGGAGGCGGCGGGGCAGGCAGCTTTCCCGCAGCAGGTACGGTAAAGCGGGGGATCAAAGGTATACGGCAGCCAGGTGCCTCCCCGCTGCGTGGAGGGGGGGTGGGTGGGTATGGGAGGAGGTGGGGGGAAATGGAAACAGCCCCCCATGGGCTCGCTGGGGTTTTGGCAGGGCTGGGAACTCGTCCGAGGAAGGTGTGGTTTTTCCCGGTTACTCGATAGCGAAGCGAACGAAAGATTTCAATTTAATCACCCCGGTGTAATAAAAAAAACCCAATCAAACCGGCGGCTCAGGCGGAATTGAAACGGGGAGAAATCCCGCACACGGAGAGTTCAGCCCCCGCGTTTCCACAGCTCGGGAAATGCTCCGACAGAAATACCTGTCAGCCCTCCGACTCCGCAGACAACGTGCGGGCAGCCCCACGCAATTGGAATTAGGAGGGATGTACGTTTGAATTTCCAGCTTCTTGTCGAGCGAGCGCCTCGCAAAAAAAGGGTCTTGAAACTACAAATGTGCTTTTGGTTTGCGAGTTTAAATCCGGCTTGAAAGAGAAGCGGGGAATGGGAAAATTCTTCTTGAATGTGGTTTTGGGTATAATTTGCAGTGATGTAAAAGTTAAGATCTGAGCCCTGATGAATTGGCCGGGAGCCCAGTACCTGATCTGCCATGAACGGGGAAACTTAGTGTAGCCTTCCTTAACCCCCGGCTCGCCTCAAAGCCCAGGTTGCCGCCGAGAAAGCCAACCCAGGGAGAGGGGAGAGGGTTCCAGGGAGAGGGGAGAAGAGGGGAGAGGGTTCGCTCGGGGAATTCAAGGAAACGTCCCAACCGGATCATTCATTTCACCTCGGAGAGGATAAAACACCCGCCACCGGAGGAAAGAGGGAGAGGAGGCGGGAGGGGACCCATCACCGCCCTGATGGGGTGATCACACCCCCTGAGGACCCATCACCCCACCGGGGCACAGGGACACACCGCCTGCCCCCCCGCGTTTTGGGAAGCTGACACACGCTTCAGTTCCAGAGAGATCCACTCTTTCTTCTCCCCCTCCTTCCCGCTCCCGGTATTTGATCACCGGTCGAAAAAAAATTAAAAAAAAATAAACAGTCTCAATAATACTAATACTTACTGCGTAACTAGCATTCATCTAAATTAACGTTACAAATATAAACCCACCCCTTCGGTGCATTTTCTGCCGTGTTGGACTTTGCTGCTCTCTCCGAAGCTTTCGGTAACGGGAATAACGATTATGAGCCCCTCGACTGGCCCGAGAAAACAGGCAGATTTTGGGCTGGCTCTTCGGAGCGCCGAGTTTCACCCCAACCCCTCCTTGGGTTTGAAGGCAAACGGAAGAGAGGACAAGCCTCCAAGACGCGTGTGCTCCTCACACACGCACACGGGGGGGTGGGAGAGGGACAGCCAGGGTGCCCCCACGCCGTCGCTCCTGCCGCTCTTTGTGTTCACTGGAACAAAGGGTCCCCAAACCAGAGTCGTGTCCCCCCCCTTTCCCCCCCCCCCGCTTTTGCGGAGGCTCCCGAGGTGCCGCTTTCCCTCCCCGCCCTCCGCTGCTTTTCCCACCCTCTGGACCGCGCTGGGAGCCCGCCAGCCCTGGTTTAGGATTATGTATTCATCTGGAATTATTAGGTTACAAGAGTGAATAAATAGCGTTTATCTGATCGGATTCAAAGCTGCTTATTTGAAACAACCGGCAGCCCTGCCCCTTCCCGGGGAGAGTTGCGGGAGCCGGCAGCTGCGGGAACGGGTGGGAGTTTTCCAGCGCGGAACCGGGGCTGCCTAAACTCGGCTCGGAGACCCCCTTGCCCGGGGACACCTCTCTGTGTCTCGGACGTGTCACCGACGTGCCGTGCCACCGAGCCAGCCGCCGTTCAACTTTCCCCAGGCTGGAGTTTCAAAGGATGCTGCCGGGCAGCGCGTTGTAGGCGACCCCCCGGGGAAGCCCTTTGACACCCGCAGGACCGGAGTTGACTCCCCCCCACACCTCCGCGCCCCCCCGCCGCATGACAGAGGGTCTGCAGAACCTTCATGAACCCCTTTCAACCGCGGGGAATTCAGCCGCTTTCCTCCCCACAGGCGGGGATGTCACCCCCCCGGGGGCCGAGTCCCCTCGCCCCCCCTAGATGGAGGGGGGGGCCACGCTGTCACCTCCGTGTCCGAGCAGTGCCACCCGGCTCCTGCACCCAGGGCAAGGGCACCGTCCAGGGGTAAAATGGGAGGGCAGGTGTGTTTGTGGGGGTGTCTGTTCTGGAGAGACAGCGGGACACTTCCACCCCATCGCGACAGTGGTGTCCCAAACAGAGCAAGCATCTCCTTTTAAAACCAAGCCCTGAGCACCCTCCAAGGGGGAGAGGTGGCTTAAAAGCGGAGATGCGCCCAGGCCCGGCTCTGCCCACACCGCAGAGCCGGGGTAGGGGCAGGGGGAGGCGCTGCTCTGGTTCCCCCGACGGTCGCTGGAGCCGTTGGAGGAAGATGGATGCCCGGGCACCTGACAGATGTTGGGCGCAGGGAAAGCCAAAGGTAGAAGGGGGAGGAGAAGAAGGAAAGGGACCCGCGCGTTTTCGCCCGAGGGATGCACATCTCCTTCAATCTGAAGCCTCCAGTCCTGGCCCTGGACCCGTTTGAAGAAGGGACAATAGCCCCAGAGCTCTCCTAAGTTGCCAGACCCTCCTTTCGCCACCCATCCGCACCTTAGCCCCGGCCTGCAAGCGTGTGAAGGGCGGAAAAACACCCCCAGACCCACAAGCGACCCACGGGCCAAATCCTGCTCGGTCCTTGCGACGCTGCCGAGATTCCACTTTTCATTTCAGCGAATCGATAGAGCTGTTGTCACCTGGGGCTGTGGCGACATTTTTTTTTCGGGCTGTGTAGTACGTGGTGGGGTGTTTTTTTTTTTGCAAACTCACCCCGGGATGCCTGTGAGAAGGATGCGCAGCCGCCCGGGCTGCCCCTCGCCCCCCGGTTTCCCCCGCTCCCACGTCGGGGAAGGAGCAACCGCACCGCGGGGGAAACCGCCGAGCCCGGAGCGGGAGGCGGGGGCAGGGATGCGGCAGGCCTGGATCCAAATTCCCCGGGATGCCTGGAAGGACTGACCTATTTTTCTCACCGCTCCCCGCGGCGCCGCAGCCCCA
>BJBW01007744.1:0-26217 GCA_004320125.1 Scolopax mira
TGAGTTTTCCCTAAAAAGCTTTTGAAAAGTGTGAGAATTTCAGGAGGTAACAATAGTGAGCACAAGTGCTGTTTGTTTCTTATGCAAGAATAAATCCTATGAACATACATTTTAACCAGTTACAACAAGGAGAAGTTTTATTTTCTGAAAGTTAAAGAGGTGGCTAAATATTAGTTTTGAAGAGGAACGATTTCAAATAATACAGTGGTTTTGGGATTAAATTGTAGTAAAACCAGGACACGGCAGCTCAACTAAAGCTTTACAGAATATGAAGGAGTGTCCATATGTCTGCTTTTTGCTTTGGTATTTTCTTTTTTAAATAGTGTGGGAGGAAGAAAAGGCAAACTATGCAAACTCTTTCCCAAAAGCTAAAATCTGACAGTACTTTGAGTCTTTATGATGCTGTAGCTCCTGTGGAGAACTGCTGCTCTCTGATACCTTCCACGCAGCTCGGTCTTCAGCATCGTAGCCTTGCTTTAGGTAGCTCTGTTTAGTAATGTATTGTCTGTCTTGAAAGACCACTAGAAATTGGTTGAAAAATACACAGGGAAAACCATCGAAATTTGCAAAATTCAACACAAAAGGTCCAGCTTTAGCCCTAAGTGTGGGTTAGAGTCAGGTGTAGGGTGCTGCACCTGGGGAGGAATAACCCCCCGCACTAGTACAGGTTGGAGGACCAGGACCTGACCTGCTGGAGAGCACCTCTGTGGAAAAAGACCTGGGAGTCCTGGTAGGCAACAGGAAGACCATGAGCCTGGTAGACAAGAAGGCCAATGGCATCCTGGGGTCTATCAAGAAGAGTGTGACCGGTAGGTCATCCTCCCCTTCTACTTTGTCCTGGTGAGTCTGCATCTGGAGTACTGTGTCCAGTTTTGGGCTTCCCAGGTCAAGAAGGCCAGGGAACTGCTGGAGAGAGTACAGCAAAGGGCTATGAAGATGATGAGGGGACTGAAACATCTCTCTTATGAGGAAAGGCTGAGGGACTTGCATCTTTTTTGTCTGGAGAAGAAAAGACTGAGAGGGGTCTAATCAATACCTATAAATACTTAAAGGGTGGGTGTCAGGAGGATGTGGCCAGGGCCGGTTATTTTTCAGTGTTGCTCAGTGACAGGACAAGAGGTAGTGGGCACAAACTTGAACCTTAGAAGTTTCATCTAAACATGAGGAAGAACTTCTTTACTTTGAGGTTACTGGAACAGGCTGCCCAGGGAGGTGGTGGAGTCTCCTTCTCTGGAGACATTTTTTTACAGCCTGGATCTGAGTTTTGCCATTGGTACCGTGGGGTGCAGCAGGAGCCCCGGTGGCAGAGGGCAGTGATGGGCAGTGATGGGCAGTGTGGGCAGTAACACCCTCTCCATGCCAGTTCTTCAGTTTCTTTCCCCGAGTACATTCTTTCTACTTCTCATAGAAAACTTCTGCACTTAAACCAAGTAGAAACTTGTATGCATGTAACTTAGTTTTTTATTATATTAAGAGCAAAACCCATAGGGTGAAAAGTAATTTTTCCTTTGAAAAAAAAGGTTTAACAGCTGGGAATTTGGAAAAGTGAGGGGAAAAAAAGAGTTTAGCTCAATTAGGTACTGTCATTCAGTAGCTTCCTCCTGGGATAACTTCATTTCTTTATTCTATTGTGTAAACCTAATTCCATTGTCATGAAAGAGAACAGATGAAAGGAGTTAAAGAAGTCTTAACTACAGAAAATCTAGTATATTAATTTCCCAAATTGTACCAAAAGAAAAGGGTGCTTTTTCTGTCCTGCAGATTTTGCTTAGAAAGCAGTTAAGACCTCAAACCTGTGAGCATCTCACCTGGGACGGATGTGAGTTCCACAAGACTCTCATGAGCCTCTATAGATGTTGAAGGTTTCTAGGATTCCTATGTAAAATAAAAGAACACTTTTGAATGTGCTTTCATAACATGTATATGCAGGAAATAAAATTTGGCTTTTAGAATTTCCAAGTTTCAAACTTTTAACCAAATCAATGTGGGCAGCCAAAGTAAAAGCAGTGAAACGTTTCTACTCTGAGCCTACAACTGTAACATTGCATGGAGTAGGTGGTCTTTAGGTTAGAGGCCTTGTTCCTTTCAGGAAACATAACCACAGACGTGGATCTTGCAGAGGGATCCACAGACTCAGAATTTGGCAGTTATTCTTTCTCCCCACACTCTTGTGTGAGCCTTCACGGGTTCACGACAAAAGACTGTACTTGACTCCCTTGGTTTGCCTGTCTTTTGGTATCTCTTTGGGTAAGCTTTCCATCTGCTCCTCCAGGTTCTTTCCCCCAACCATATGTGAAAAGTATCTGTTGGTTTTGGCAGTGAGTTTGTGTCTGTTGAAATGGTGATTGCTGTGTAACTTCTTCCTTCACTGCAGAGCTTTTGAAGAAGTGCAGCTCATGCCCTGGCCAAATTCCCAAACTGAGTATTCCTCATTCCTCTCACTTGCAGGGCCCAGACAAAGGTAGCTGGGAATGAAAAGTTTGTGTGGGAAAGAAGAGTCGCCTCTCTGTATTATAACCAGTAGATCAAGTTTGATTGTTATCTGTCTTATTTGAAGCAGGACTTAACCATGGTCTCTCACATACCAGGAGTCATCTGGCTATTGGATACTCTTGGTAAAAGTCTTCTCTGGGCAACCTCTTCCAGAGTCTCACCACTGTGACAGTAAATAATTTCCTAATATCTCATCTAAATCTACTGTCCTCAGGTTAATATTGCATATGGAGCAATTTTGAGATTAGATGTCAGTCTGAAGCTCTTAAGAGTAATTGCACCTCAAACTTTTCAGCCACCTTTTTGAGGAAATTGGAAAATTCAGTTGTCTGCTGTCTTATAGCGATACAGATAATGTGGGTTAAAAAGGAAATAGGGCAGTAAGAGCTATAGTTACATCGGTTCTTGCTTTTGAGAGATATACATTTATATGGCACATGTGACATTTTTCGTGTTCTTGAGTTGGAACTTTATTACTCAAATGTTTAAATATAAAATATTGAAAATGTTTTCCTTCTCTCCATTTTCACAGATGTTCTTTATTTTTAAAGTAAATATCAAAGATACTTTGAGCCAAATTCTCATCTCGGTTATATCCAAACATGCCTGCAGATTTCAGTGCACTTGCTTAAGTGTGTCTGATCATGGCTTTCTTCCCTCTCTATTTTCCCACCTATTCTTACCATCATATGCTTCAGTAAAGCCTTAATTCCTTATCTAATGTTGGATGCCCTTAGCACAACTCCATGTGGCTCATATTGCCAAGTTGGGGTTTTTAAATTTTTTTTTACACTAGCAAAAGACTTTGATCTTTATTTACAAATGTGAAAAAAATACAGATTAAAGAAAAAGAACGTTAGAATTGCTGCGAGAAGAAGATTTTATCAAAATATCTAAAACACAAGGCTTTCTTTTTCTTTTTTACCTTCGGCTGATAACATGAGTGGAAACTGCAGCTTTCAGGTCTACAGTTGGCCTTTACCATGTCACAGAATCCCAGAACAGTTTGTGTTGGCAGGGACCTTAAAGATCATGGAGTTCCAACCTCATTCATTATTGTATGGGGTAATGTATTCATTATTAAAAACAGTATGTCTTTTATAGCCCGGGGATACCTTAATGGAAAGCCTTTTAGAAGACAAAGCAAGAGACAGTTTTATCTTTTTCTTTGCTGATTTTCACAAGGAAGCTACAGTTTCATATTAGCTATTTAGCTGTAAATAACACCTTTTTGTGGCAGGGATAATGTGTTCTTCATGTAATATGCTAGATAAAAATCTACTCTCTCTGCTTGAGTAAAACACAGCTCAGGATTTAAAAGGTCTTAAGCTGTGGCAGTGTTAAAAGGTCTAAGCAGCAAAAAAATTTTTTAAAAGTATTTTTGAACTTGTCCAAGGCCAGGGACCATTTTCGGAATTAATTTCTTAAATTTAGTTGTACTTAAACCAGCTTGGAAGGATTCAGAGAAGTCCCAGTATTAACTTGAGTTAGAAAAGTAGAGCAGTAGTCTGGATCTTTTTGTAGGAAGACAAATACAGTAGGAACCTGCTCAAGACTAGTTTCTAGAGTCACTATATCCCCACTGTATACCCCATTCGTACTATGCAGGGGGCAGGGTGGAAACAATGAAATAAACCATAAATATGGATGAATTAGGGAGATTTGGACAAACAGCTTCCTAGCAGTAATTTTGTTAGACTGACCTGCCTGTGTCAGGGGACTCTGTGAGGATAAAATGCTGGTGAAAGTAATGCCAGTTCCGCAACACTGGCGAGTTTACAGTAGGAAAAGTATATGTAGCATCTGGAAGCCACTTGGAAAGGAAAAGATTAAGTCAGAAATGGGGAAAGTAAACAAAAAAATGAGCATCTAAGTTAAAAAAGTAGTGTTTGCTGTTCTGTTCTTTAATAGCACTCTTACTCATTTCATGCACGCTTTCTTTTCTCTGGTTGAATTTCCTCTGCACGCTGGTTGTTTATATTGTCCTTAAATGCTGTAATCAGCCTTGCCTAAACATGGTTACTTTTCAGTGATTGGCTTTTTGTAGGAAACTTTTTGTCAGTAGTCACAGTATTCTTTCTCCCTCAGCCAGCTTTAAACACAAGTTCTTTAGAATCTTTTTGCATGGATGGTTTTCATCTTTACGGAGACAGACCTTCTGCCAGCAAATACTACTGCAATGGATTACAAATCTCCATTGCTCCCCATGCCCATAAAAAACTTTAGTGAGCTAGTTGGGGTTGTATTTGGTTTTTTTAAAAGTCTTTAGTGCATCAGTGCCAGTTTATCTGTTCCTTTACAGAAAGGTTATGGCTTTAAGATGGCGTGTGCTTAGCACTGCTATTTTGTCAAGTATGTAGTTTTGCCCTGATCTTTAGTGCTATAAAGAAATGTCTGAATTTTTAAATTATTACCACTCATTATGCATTTCTCATGATCATTTGGCTTCTGAAATCTGTAATTGGTTTATCAATGACATACAGATTATAACTTGAAAAAGAAACACCTCTAAGATTATCAAAGGTGACAACTGTTTGATAAACTGATAAGCAAGTTTAATAACCTGCTTCATTAAGCAGAAGCAGAAATTAATCTGCAGAGACATTTACATGTAAAAAGAGCAAGTCAATTGCTCAGTGATGTTATTTTTTAAATTATAATAACAAATGTATTACCAAATGAAGCAGTTTCTTTGGCTGTCCATCTCTCAATTACACAGAAGAGTAGTGCTTAGTACAATGAGATCAATTAAACAGTAGAGAAAATGTGCCATTTTACAAATTACTAGCAATTACTCTAGCTTCTTTCTGAGTTACAGGGTCTGCCAGATGCCTTTGAAGCTACTTTTCCAAGCTTCATGGTGAAAATCAAGATCCAGCAATTTATAATTCAACTAACCATCAACAAACCCTAAAAGAAAACACTGGATGTTTTCTTTAACTCAACAGACTTATCTTTCCTGCTTTCCAGGGTCTTATTGCCAAATTGTTAAAGTTCCAAGCGTAACCTGGATTATTTCTTATGAACATTCAGATCAGAAGCAACTTAAATAAGCACTGCCAATCACATAGAAAACAGTATGTCATTAATTGTGACAACTTAGCTCTGAAATATGTTTTTGATGCTTTTTACACTGAGCTGCTCAGACCTTTTAAGATATTCTGATGGTGTGCGGGCAAAATTATCTTTTTTTATGTTCTTGAGATTACCTTCAACTCTTAATTATCCAAACCCCAAATAATTTACCATCTAATATTTTTTGCTATTACTGAGAGATCCATCAAGGTCTGAAGTTCCCCAAATCCACCTTTCAGTGGCCTTGCTTTCTCCATTGATATGCCATATACATCCCAAACTTGATTTCTTTTTTTTTTTTTAAGCACGATAAATTTGCAACTTGTCTATGCAATTGTATCTTGTTTTTAGGCTTCTGCACAGCAGACAGTTCCCTGGATCAAAAAACTTGTACAACATGCATTAGGCAATATTAAGGCTAGCCAATTAAGTGCAGCTTCTGCTGAGTTGAACACCTCGTTTATCATTATACAATATCAGCTTTCTGATCCCTTCAAGCAATAATTCTGACAATTATTTTACATTTCTACTACGCCCATAGAAATGCACTATCTTTCCTGAGCCCTGCTACATGCTTTATTTTTATATTGAATTCTTAACTGGCACTTGCTGTATCCTCTCAGAGAGAAGAATGTCACCAACATTGAGAGGAATATAAGAGCGGCTCCCAGTTCCTCTAATAACACTTAGCAAATTTCCATGCCAAAATTAGGAAAATGGCTTGCAAATTACTTATAGTAATCAGAGTGAGGCTACTTTTTTAGAGGAAAAAAGTCTTCATATTTTTAAGCTTGAATAGGTAGATAAGGAGAAAACAGTTTCCACCAGACATCAAAACAAAGAACTAAGAGAATTGTTATGGGGTGGGAATGCCTCTAGTCTGGAAAACTAGTAATAGGTTGATGAGGAATTGCTAAGGGAATGGGTGATAAATAGTTGTTGTTGGTGGAGATTGGAGGTTTTTTTGAAGTAAATTTGATTTCTGGGATAGAGTTTCACATGGATACATACTGATTAGTAGATCTGACTTCTGCTCAGAGCTTGAATCCTGGTCTTTTGTAAACAGCTCAATGGGGAGCACTAAGCCTCTGGTCTTGGGCACTTACCCAATATCCTCAGGAAACCAAAGCTCAGGCTCTGGAACTCAGGTCTTAATTATAGAAGATACTTCTATGGGCAAACTCAAGGTATGTCAAGGACTATTTTAGACTTCAAGAGCAAGTTAAGCTATCTGAATAGACACAGTTTCAGATCCCTTCAGTGCACTTTGCATTAATCAGTTCTAATTCTCTAGCTTTCCCCTATTCTGAAGGCTCTCTGATGTATTTTGGCACAGATTTTGCTGTGCTTCTTTGCTTGTACCTATAGTTTGATTTGCTACTTTCATAAGCTTTCAAACTTGCTGTCATTGCCCCGTTCCAAGTTACTACTGAAAGGTGATGCTGATGAATAACAGAAAAGGGGAAGTACCAGCTCGCATGCTGAGATAAACTATTTAATCACTAGTTCTTTCAACTTTGGATGTTACAATTAAGGAATCTTTATTTAAAAAAAAAAAATCATAAAAGTAGGTCAGTGGTGACTAGCATGGATATGTGTGTGAATTGAATCAGTTCAGATATTGTACAACAACATTTGATGCAAGCATAATGTACTGTTTCCAGGTTTTAAAATCATTGTCTTTTCTTATCCTTCATGAATGCAAAGGGAACTCCACAATTGTTAATATGAAATAATGACATGCAATGAACAAAAATACTCACGTTTTCTAAAGTTTTAGTGACATGATTCTTGATAATTCTGTTTCCTGTAGTGTTTTAGTGCTTAATTGTGGGAGGATTTATGCACGTGTTGTATGGCATATTTGTCTGTGTTGTCTAGTACTACTTCTAGACCAAAGAATAATAAAATTATCTTCTTGCTTTGGTCTTTTCTCTCTACTCCCTTAGTAATTTTCCGGTTTTATTTACAGAAGTAAAATGAAAAGCAGAAAGGTTGGGGCTTGATTTTTTTGTTTGTTTCACAGTTTTACAACCCACCTTATTTATCTAGTTCTTTATTCTGAACATAATGGCCACCATTGTTTTGCATTGCAATGTATGCAACATCATCAGTAGGATATGTATAAACCAAGAGAGTCATAAAATTAGATATGAATGTATAAAGCAGGGGGAGAGGAGGAGAGCAATGTCACATATACTGACATGCTACATATACTGTGCAACAACCACAGTATATTATATGCAAACCACTTTCAAAGTGGTGTATTTGTTTATATGAGTAAAGTGAACATGTTTTAAACTCACAGAAATTCTTTTACAGGTATGTTCTTAGTTCTTTAGCTTTATTTATTGGAATTTAAATATATTATACAAGAACAAATCTTTTCATAGATACTGCAACAGATGGTCAAACACCATGCTTACCTACAATTAGATCCAAAATTAGTGTGGATGGTTATATCATCAAAGGCAATAAAGAACAAATATTCACAAGCAAATCTGAACCATCAAAGGCCCAGAAATCCTGTAGGCCAAGTAAAGTCCAGTAACTACTTCTAGTGCTCCCAAATGCTGGGAAGTCTGTTAGATGAAGAGAGGAGATTAAGAGAGTTCCTCCCAGCTGAAACAATTCATTAGTTTGTGTAAATTAGTTTAAATCACATCAGCTAAAATAATATAATATTTATTTTTTAAATCTCAGCTTTTAAAACCCTTGTTTCTAAAGCAGTGTTCCTAAAATCTTGAAAGTATGCTGAAACCTGAAATCATAAAACACTAAATGCTTTCATTTGGCTAGGAAAAATTGTTTTAGATAAACCACAGCAACCACTTCTTCTGACTTTGGAAAAAAGCCAGCGAGTCAATTATTTGTTCAGTTCTATTTGCAGTGACTAGACCGAGTGCAATAGCCCTAACTTCCATATGGCTGCAGAGGCAAACACTGCGTCAAAGGTGGGTACTTCTGCTTGGAGATATTTCCTGATAGCCTTTCTCACAGATAATCAGGATATTCAGAGCTGACCCAATTAGCTGGGTACACACATAGTCAAACCAGGACTTAATAATGCCTAAACACAGAATCATAGAATGGTTTGGGTTGGAAGGGACCTTAAAAATCATGGTGTTCCAACCCCCCTGCCATGGGCAGGGACACCTCCCACCAGACCCTGTTGCTCCAAGCCCCATCCAGCCTGGCCTTGAACCCCTCCAGGGATGGGGTAGCTTCTCTGGGCAACCTCTTCCAGTGTCTTATCACTCTCACAGAAAAGAATTTCTTCCTGATATCTCATCTAAATCTCCCCTCTTCCAGTTTAAAGCCACTAACCCTTGTCCTATCACTCCACTCCCTGATCAAGAGTCCCCCCCATCTTTTCTGTAGCCCTTTTTAGGTACTGGGAGATGTCCTTGGAGCCTTCTCTTCTCCAGGCTGAACAACCCCAATTCTCTCAGCCTGTCTTCATAGGAGATGTGCTCCAGCCCTCTGATCGTCTTCGTGGTCCTCCTCTGGACGCGTTCCACAGGTCCATGTCCTTCCTGTGCTGCCTGTGAAGAAAGTGGAAAAGAAGGTGGCTATAGCAGCCCTTATCTTTTTTCAAATAATTCCTCTCAAGGTTATTCCGGGTTGGTTAGCTGATAAAAGGATGCCATTGCATTTCACCTCTCTGACTCACACTGAATCAATTTGTGCACCTTGTGTTTTGGTATCTTGCAGTGTAGACAGATAAAAGTATTCTTCAGTATATTTTCCTTTCAACATCAGTGATACGGCTTTTATTGTTGCTCTAAAACAAATCAGGCTCAATCTTGAAACCCTAATTCACATAGGTAAAGATTAGACTTGACCTTTTGTTTTGGCTTTTTAAGCACTTGCCTTTGTATCTATTGTCTGTCAAGTTTTGCAGAGTGGTCTATTCTATTCTCCCTGAATTGACTGGTTAAAATTTGCTTGTGTGTGTCTGAGTTGGAGGGAGGGAGGACTTTCATGATACCTTTTAAAACAAATAAAAATATAAGAAATTATTAACTGTTTAGTATTTTTGTTTTTCTATGTAATTTACAAATCCCTCAGTACTGTGATTTGTTTGATATTTATTTTTCACAGTTGATATCTGGTAAAATAATTTAGAATACAAACTTAACGATTCCTTAATTCAAAACCTCTTTGGAATTCATAATGTTTTTGACTGGTTTGCAATTATTTGAAGATTTTAAAATACCATGAAAATTAACAGGACTGCTTTGAAAAATGCCATTAGAAAAAATAATACATGGCCTTTAAAGTGAGCTGTTGTTTATTATTTGTTCATACTGTTTACAGAATTTTAGGCTTCAGTATCACTTACTGAATTGCAGGTGAAACTCTCACTTTTGCTATTATTTTATATACGTGCTGCACCTTCTTGCAGTAGAAAACAGAAAAGTTAAAGAGGGGAGAGAAGATCTTTTTCTCTACTTCCTTTGGAGAGAAATAACCATGGTAGCTTGTATGGAGGGCATTCTAGCTTAATTCTGTGTGCCTGTGTGCTGGTGTCATTATCATCCGTGCTGGTGTCACTGGTTGTGTATGAGAATTAGTATAAGAGAGAGCGTGTACAAGAAATGCAATCGGATTGTACAGCAAATGAGCAGATCTTACTTGCCAAACA
Organism: Scolopax mira; assembly: GCA_004320125.1. Lineage (NCBI taxonomy): Eukaryota > Metazoa > Chordata > Aves > Charadriiformes > Scolopacidae > Scolopax > Scolopax mira. The sequence goes on from BJBW01007744.1 coordinate 10,217, forward strand.
AAAGCTGCTAAATTTTCAAAAACATCACAAGAAAGCATTTGTGAGAATAGCCTAATGGAATGAATCAGGAACACAATTTTTGAGTACGGATGTTCTTAACAGATAAATGAGACCTACTAGGTTTCAAATGATGACCTTGACCTGACCCATCTCTACTCAAAAGCTGTGCAAACCGCTGCAGGACATCAAATGGGAATGCTCATCAGTATCTCTTCTACCAAAACCCAGCTGAGAAGTTCTGTGGAGGTTCTTCTCCCTCCCTCTGTACCAGCTGGCACGCTTCCATCGGGGCTCTTGCGTACACAAACTGCTCTCACGTGGAGGTGATGGAAAGCAGAGGTTGATGGTTACTGTCATTCCCTATCCAGTCCTTCAGAACTCATTTTGTACGTAATATTTTGTAATTCATGTGGCAGGAAAAGAGAACACTGCTTTGCTAATGGGGTGACACTCCTGAATTCACTAACAGAAGCTTTAGAGAACAAAACCCACTATCTGTGATTGAGACTACATTATCATTGGACTCCAACGCCTCAATAGTCTGCAATGTTTTATAGTCAGATTGTTCCAGGATAATAAAATATCAAATGTGCTTATTAGAAATTTTCTTAACACAATTTGTAAGCCCCAGTCACTTGCCTTGTGAAGGGGCTTCGTATCCAAATGTAAACTTAAGGCTATAATCCCCAAATAGTTTTCTATGATTTCTAAACCTGTCAAGTAACTTGGGTTGATTTTTCATTCCCAGGTGAAAGGTAGAACACTCCTGTTGTTTTGGCTAAGCCCAGAGGATTCTTGTCTATTCTGGCTGCGTTTCACCCCACTACATTTTCAGCGTTAATTTGAATATACAGTCAAAGAGAAACTTTTAAATTAGAGCATTGAACATAAAAGTAAGAACATTAAAAACACCACCACTGTGTGAATAACAGCAGGAGACCCTGTAATTCAGACTGCATCTGAGTCGTGAATTTGGGAGCGTTCCCATCTCTGGATCTATCCTCTTTCTCAGGAGGAGATCTCTCATCCTCATCCCTTGGTGCCTGCACCTTGGTTTCTGTAGCCAGGGAAGGTGACCCCAGAAGCCTGAATGGAACCACCAAGCCCTTTGAATCATTTCCTGACTGTCCTCGTGTATGTTTCTGCACTCAAAGAAGAACTTACCCCTTTAAATTCCTCAGAAAACTAAATAAAAGAAAATAAAATCAGCCAAACCACAAAGAAACCCAAGTTTAAAATAAAACAATCAACTTTGATTAGTGAAGTTGCAGCAGCTATGTTTGCAGGCCGTATAGCAAATAAGCAGAAAATCTTTAAAAGAAAAAAAATGAAGGAAGGAAGAGAACCTTGGAAGGATTGTGGCTGAAAGATAGTCTGGTCATGCTGCTTCCAGCCTGTAAAAATACAGTTAATTTTACATTGTTTTAGAAATAGGTAGGTATTTTGTCATGGCACGACTGTCTGCCTTTCAATTTACATTGCATTGTATTAGTCTGCAAAGCCAGAAGAACCATTCTCTTTGGGATATTATCTGCATGGTATTAGGATTAGATAAAACTAGATTATGGCAAGCACTTTACTTAATTTGTTCTTCATTTGCCTTTCTATAGAAAGACAGTTTCCCTATTTTCAATATAATACAAATATTTTGTTTTCTGCATTAACAAACATATTTAATTCTTACCAAAATGGGCTTTATGTTTATACTTTGTTAATTTACCAACTAATGACTCCTCATCTATAAACTGTTACTGCTGTGTTGAAATCAGTATATTTATGTTGACTTGCATCAGTTGAGCATTTGTTTATGTATATTTTAATCTTAATTCCTAAAATTATTAGTCTACCATGACTTGAGCTCACTTCCTTAATCTTGTAATCTAGAAATAGTAACTTCCTATTACCCTCATTTAATGCAGACTATTTCCATCTAGCTGAAAAAGGGGATAATAACATTTTCACTTTTAGGATAAGTAAAGTTTATCAGTTGGGTTTGTATGGCAGAAAGAAGTATACCAATAGGAAATAATTAAAACCACTTAAAATTCAAGGAAATATTACGTCACTGAAGAACATAAAGATGTAATTTGGGGACCATATCGTACAAAAGTATACATGTCATTCTCTGTGGATGATTATGGAATTATATCAGTGTATGGAATAATTGTGTGATTTATAATGCTTGACAATGCTGTAAGAGAATAAGATGTTCTGAATCACATCTTAGAAAACCTTAAAAATGGAGGGGGGAGTGGAGAAACAGATCGATGCAATTACAGGTCCTATAACAATTTGCATCTGGTAGCAACATGGTTAGCTGTAAACCATTCTAAAATTAAAAAATTTTAAAAAAGGGGAAAAAAGTTATTCCTAGTGGGCTGTTCTGGAAATACCATTTCATAGTGTTAATCAGGCAGTAGTATGTCCAGATGCTTAAACTATATTATAGATGTTTCAGAAAGCTGCACTAAAGCATGGATTTAATACAGGAGACTTGACACATCATAAGTATTCCATGATTATTTAGCTAGAATCTTTCTAAAAATGGCTGCTTTTTTAATTTAGTAAATTACTTATGAATATGGGATTATTTCAATATTTATTACCTTAATCAGGAAAGCATATGAGCAGAAGCTTTCTTGGGGACTGCTGAGAACCTCTGCGATGGTGCAAAGGATACATAAACCCACACAGACTTTCCCACACACATGCAAGTGAGTGTGTACACACACACACACACACACACTCACTCACCCTCTTTGACCTTCTTATTTCATTTCCCCATGCTCTGTTTTATAACTATGGAGACCTGCCCAGCAGTTGATGTTCACCATGCAGGGAGATGAGTTCTCAGGAAGGCAGAGAAGCCTTGTTTTGGTAGGAGGGCGAGCAATGCAACCTGCTTGTACTGCTGTAGGGACTGTTTTGTTGTTGTTTTTGGAGGGTTTGTTTGCTTGTTTGGTTGGTTTTGTGTTGTCTTCTTTTCTTCTTTTTTTTAAATATGATCCACTGGAAAATATAACCCATAATGATGTTCTGTTGAAACAAGCGATGCTTGCCTGGCTGAATACCAGAAGGAAAATAATGACATAAAAATTGTCCTTGTTCAGGAGCAATAAGCAAAGATTATATGTAATTGGGCATTTATGAATCAGTGAAACTGTATACTTTTTCATGCATCTTGGCAAAAAGTCAAGGTTCCTTTGAATGAGAAATCAGGATCAGAATACTTCTAGAATAAAATAATAATTAATTTCTTTAACTTTGTGTGTTCTGGGATGGAACAAGATAACTTTAATCTTTCCATTTGAAATGTATTCCATTTCAGTCCTGAAATACGATAGAAAAAATTTTCAGGAAGAGCAGCACTAAATTTAAACATCTGTTTCCTAAGTATATTAAAAGAATAAATAATTGTGAATTACCAGATTTTGCTGTCATGTATTTTGCAGTCACTTGAATCCATTGATAAAATTACAGTCTGGTAAGTCAAATATTCCTAGCTTTTATTTTGTCTGATATTGTATTATGGATTTCTGTTTCTGAGTCCTCTGCTTCTTTCCATTCTCTGGTTCTACTTTCTCACATCCCTTTAATAACGGTTAAGTATTGACTAGATCTTGTGATGGCATCCTATTGGGTAGGTTTTTCACATTCCTCTAGAGAGGCTGATTCCTGAATTTGATGGGTATGACATTGCAGCTGTGAATTTGATTAGATAATAATGAGGTTTATTTTTATCCAACTGTTCTCATTTTTTTTTCATCACAATTCTTGTATTACTTAGCTGCTTTATATTTTCTAGATATATTATCCTGATGAAGAAGAGAACCATAAACCAAGATTATTTGGTTTTAAATCTGTATTTAGAAAATTGCAGAAAAGTACTGTGAATTAGGAAGTTAATGCAGGTGTCAGGAAAGACTCACTGTACTCAAGAAGTATATTTTCAGATAATTCTTTTGAATTGAAATCTGGCTGTTGGCAGTAAAGGAGTGAGCTCCAACAGGTTTGAGTTGCAGGGATTCAGTTACAATAGGGATCAAAGGAAACTGTTTCTTTGAAGAACAGTGGATGGGGAATTACTGACAAGTGTGTCCTGCTGAAAAGAAACTCAATAGTCATGATGATCTCTAATGAATTTAATAAATAAAGGACAAATCTTGAGATACTTGACAATCTAGCAAAGTCTTCTCCAAAATAGGGATGTAAGCAGCAGGCACTTGCTCTGGAAATATTCTCTTACTCTTCACATCAGTGCAACTTAGCAGGGAGAGAAAGATGAAATGATGAATATTAGGATGCTTGTCAAGGGTGTAATAGCTGCAGATTTACAGGGAGACATGACATTAGGAGAGAACAGGGAGTTTCCACTCCTTCCTGTCCCCAGCAACAATAAATCAAAATCCTAACCCTCTCCTGTGTTAAGACTACAGTTTTCTCTCTCATAGCTATTGTGAGAAAATTTTACTCAAGCTTTAATTTGAAATCTTAAAGTAAGGTCTTTCGGTTGGGTTTTGGTTGACTACTGCAAGTTTCATGCAGAGCTGTCCAGATCTATTCACTGGGCGCCGCTTCTCTTCGTACCAGTAAGTGATTGGATGTAAGTTCCAGTAGGACACCAGGGCATCCAGCTCTCTGAACCACTTGGGGTAAGCTACAGAGAAAAGAATCCTTAGAGAATGATGTTGAGATTATTCTTCAGTAAAATATTGTGAATCAGTAGGGAATTTGAAACTGGAAGTTTTCCTAGAAAGAATTCTTGAAGGTTAAAACCCATGAGAACGATTTAATTAATGAGTCCAGGAACATGACAATGCGTGAATCTCACGCGTGCTGCAGGTCATAGTAAATAATATGGTCCAGCCTGAAGAAGCAAGGTCTAATCCTGACAATTTTTGTCAGTGTTAAAAGCTGGCAAATACACACACATACACGTATGCGTGTCATATCAGCTAAAAGTTTATATATTGTATGTTGTTTCTTGAATTCATTTGAGGTTGTTTTGTTTTGTGATCTGGAAGGGGAATTTAAGGTGAAGTGGTATTTGCTTTCCTATTCATTTGTTTATTATTGATCTAGATAAAGTTGGTAGTTCTCATTTTTGTTTTCTAGGGAATGCTTCAAATAGGCAAATGGAACTGTCATTTCTACTAACATCACATATGGGGCAAAAGAGGGTGTTGATAAGAAGTTTACTCCTACTAATTTCTGCACCAACTCTGGGCAAAATGAGCTCTAGAGGAGAATATTCTCATTTCTGCAGTTTAACAATCTCCAGCACAAATGATTACATGCAGAAGACCTATTCATAGAAATACAAAGACGAAAGGGACTGCAGGACATCGCCCCAGTCCCAAAAAGATAATCAATTATATTTGAGTAGTTCTAGAAAGACTTGTGTCTACACTCTTCTGAAATAATTCTAACAGTGGAGACTCCACCATCTTCTAGGTGATCTTTTGTAGCTCTTCCCTACCCTTAATGTTGAGAAAGTTTTCCTAATACCCTGAATCTTAATTGCTGCAATTTAGCACATTTCTTTTTGTCCTATCCATCATTGTTATTGAGAACAGATTATTTCCTTATTCTTTTGAAACAGCCTTTCATGTATTTGAAGGCTATTATCATGTTCCATCTCCGTTGTCTCCTCTCCAGCATAATTCTTTCAAGCTTTATCACAGCACGTGTTCTCTAGACTCTGGTCGTGCTGCTCTCCTCACATTCCTCTCAATTGGCTCAGGCCTTCCTGGAGTGTAATGTCCAAATTTGTACCTGGTAATCCTGCTGAGGCTTTATTAATGCTGAGCTGAGGGGAAGAATTACATCACATTTTTGCAGGCTATACTGGAGTTTGTACATTCCAATATGCTGTGAGCAGATGCGGACTCACGGTGTCACCCTCAACCACATTCAAGTGTGGAGGCTCACGCTAAAACTAGGCAACCAAAAAGCAAAGTACCACTTCTTTTACCCTTCTACATATCTATTGGATAAAAAATGATCAAGTTTTACTGAAGATTGATCAACTGGAAAGATACGGAAAAAAGCCCTCATCTTGAAAAAAAATACATTTGCTGTTTACAACAAGAAGAGATCAGTGATCAACTTTTTTTTTTTTGATTGATCATTGAATGATCAACATTAAAACGCATAATTTGAGTGCTTGACTCATCCCATTCACCAGCCACTGGAAATCTGGTACTCTCTTGTCAAGAGATAAATCATGCATTGTAGATTAATGGCCAGCGTTGTGTTAATGCTCTGGGTTTTCTCACTCCTTGTGTTTATAGTCACTTACATCAGGAAATTTCCCACTGAGGTTTATGTTTGGCTAAACATTGATGAAATACCTGCTGATCTCATCACTGTGACCAAACCTCTCAGTGGTATAGCAGTTTGTCCTTTTCATATTGTCCTGATTTGAGGGTCAAAACCACGACACGTAAGAAGAGATTAATTAAATAAGAGATTCTAAATAAATTAACAAAAACTTAACTCTTGTTTACCACCCGGGTCTGTATTGAGTAGTGAGGCAGGAATTCCCTGCTGCTAGTCATATTTACAACCAATGTTTCCCCAAACTGTAGCAGTACTGGGAAGGAAAAACAAACTTCTTCAAATGCATAATTAGAATTTTCCTTCTGGAAAACTCATCTTGTGAATCTGCTTATATCTGAGCTTCTTTAGTGGAAGAAAGCCTTTACTGTATTGCTTACACATTATAAATCTCCTTTGAAAAAAATGAAAGAAGTGCAGACTAACAATGATGTATTTTATAAACCAAAAAACTTGTTCATATAATTGTATAAGTTGTATAATTGAAACCCATCTTGATGAGAGAAGTTACTTTAGAAGTTTATAAGGTTGTAAGCTATTTTCCCCTGTGAGATTCAATAGCTCGTTACCAATTAAATAGAATTATATTAAACTGCATGTGGATCCAGTGTTCTGGAGGAATTCCACAGGAAGCAAATGCACTTATGGGATACACTGTATATCTTATGGATATTTATTTTAATGTTATAAATATTGTTCTATATCTCTTTTTGTATTAAGGATAAATTGATCGTTAGTGTGACATAGGTGAGAATTGAAAACAACCTCTAATAATTTATAGCTCATATTGATTTTTCTGGAATCTTTTGAGACTAAGGCAGCGTCCAGGTCTTTTGGCTTGTGTAAAATCCATTTGGGTCAATGGGGTGTTGGCTGAAACCATCCAACCGCCTGTCCTTCGACTCTCACATTGTGGCTTTCAACCACAGCATGAGTATTGGAGCTTCCATCCACTGTAATTCATAAACCTTTCCTATGATTGTAATTCTGGTGTGGAAGTTCACCCTTAGCCAAAGGAGGGTTGCTCGTTGTCCCGTTCCAATGCTACAACGAGAAGGTAAGAAACAGGGATCCTGGTCCCAAATTTTGCATTAGGTGATTGGAGGCAGGCACATCCCCTTTTATGCAACAAAATGTAGAGCATATTCCCTGGGATATACGCAGTGCATGGACTGTACCTCTGTTCTGTGCTTGACACGGCAGGTTTATCTCCTACCACTTGACCTGAGGCCGGTGGTGTGTCCACTATCTCATACTGAGCTTTATTGATAATTCGGTAAGTGGCAACTGTGATTAATAATTTAGGGCAGAACAAATGGAAACTGGGGTTCCTAGTAACAAGTATTGTAAGTTTATATCATGATATTTAATCTTTCAAAGTACTTTTGCATTCCGTGAGTAGGAATTGAGTGAAAACAAGGTGAAGGCTTTCAGGGCATTCCTTAGAGTAGGAGTTGTATTGAGTGAAGTGCCCTGATTTCAGCTATAGGAATTAACTAATTTTAGGTTTAGACGCACTTGTGAAAAGAAAGTATTTGAGAGATTTGTTCAATCCCAACTAAAAAATAGCGACAAAGAAAAGGCATTTAATTTTTTTAAACAAAGACCACAATAAATTATGAAAGGGAACATAATTTTTAAAATTAAATCATTTTTAAAACCAGGATTCTTTAATTCGCATAATGCATTTCCTTTATTTTTCACTACAAATAATTTGAGACCTTTTAATGTTACCACATGAAAAAAAAATAAGTTTTGCTCCAAGTTTTTTCTCAGCTCCACTGCTCTCCCTGCTTTATAAAGCCCTTTGATATATCTGGATGAGAAGGACTACACTAGTACTAAGCTTTTTTTTAAACAAAGCAGCCACAAATCAGTAGCATATACAGTACCAACTCCACTAACAAAGCAAGAGGCAGGGATATGGAGAAACCATGATAATTCTTATTATGTGATTGTCTTCTTGCAGTGTGTGGCATAATTCTGATTAAAATTACTGGCAGTGCTTTGTGTGCATCAAAGGAAAAACGGCTCCAGGAACTGACATCCTGTTAAATGTGGAAGAGCTATTCTAGGCTGGCGGTTCAATATGGTGGGTTTTGAAAACTTCCTAAGGCAAACCCCAAGCTTTTCTGGGCAATAATGCTGCACTGTGTAACCAAAGATGGCCAGCAGTTCACCCGTATTTTCTATTGAAAATTATGACAGTTTTAGCACATGCAGAGATTCAAAGAGCAGGTTTCAGACCGTTATCGTTTTTAGATAAAACACATTCTTCCCATTTCACTTGTTAGAAATAAAATTAGACCCAAGGGTGTTAAAACCGCTAGCTTTTGAAGTTTTTAAAAATATGTATGCATTGTATATTTTTTCTCTGAGTACATTTTTTCTTATGCAGTGAAACAAATAGGTAAAATTCGGCAAGTTTTGAGAGGGCCGTGAAGTTGCAGCTGAGAAATCTTGCGTTTTCTTTCCTGTTACAACATGTTTTTAAAAGATAAGTTGGTTGTGACTCTTCATTTTAATTATAGAGCAAGTGCCTTGTCCTAGCTAGCAAAATTGTTAATGTAATTCATTAAAAACCAAAATGCAGGTATGAATTAAATGATTTTCTGTTTCCAATCTCTTGACAATTGCAGCTATTATTTGCATATAAGGTAGGGAGAACGAGCTTGGTCCTACAACGTCTCTTTACAGTGATAATCCTTTCTGGTATAAGTTGTCCCATTAAACAAAGTTGATCAGATATTGACAGGATTCCCATTTATAAAAGTATAAAAACTGAGGAAGGCCAACGCACCTGTAATTATTATAAACATTGGCATTTATCATGAAGCAATCTCAAAGTGCTCTAAACACGGCATTGGCTTTAAGGCCACACTGTATATTCTTGTTAGAGCTTTATAGATACAGACTTGGAGGTGTAGAAAACTTAACCCTGCACAGCACTGTTTAATAGTGCACAAAGATGAAAACTTTTGAAACCTCCCAGCACTGGTTTGAATTATTTACTCGTGTAAATAATCTTTATCCTTGTGACTGATAACATTGACCTAGCTTGTCAATTAGCTATTAAGTGACTAATGGTTTCTGGTGATTTGCCCAAGGCTGCACTTGAAAAAGCTGTGGCAGAGGCAGATGTAGACCTTCCATTTTTTCTTTACTTACCTAAGGAAAGTGTAGGATAATGTTTTAGAGGAGGGTATGGTATATCACCTGGTAGCCCAGCCAAGTATCACCTCAGAAGTAGTTAATTTTACAGTATCACTGGATGAGTGTACTTTTGAGAGTAAAATGTAGGTAGCTTTCTCTATTTGAATGCTTCAACAAAAGTCTGCTTATTTTCTATACTGGAATCCCCTATATTTGTCCTTAGAAAAAGAAGAGAGCATATATATCACCAGATATTCTCCCTTGTTAAGTTAATTATCTTTGGCTTCTGCAGTAGCTTAATTTTTCTTGCCTATCAATAGGCCTGCTCAAAGAAGTACAACATAAAGGGTTTTATCTGTGTTATTGATTGGCAAGAAAGTGATGTGTTTGGGACTCTGTTGGAGCTTCTCTAGTGACTATTTATTTAAATTGGGGAAAAAAAAATCAGTATTACTTGAAAAAAAATAACCAGAAATTTCATTTAACATTACAAAAGAGGGCACTGCTTAATCCTTGAAGTAGGAAATTGCTTTTCTTCATGATCCATTGCTTTCATACTGTTTCTGGCTGCTGGTGCTGAAGGAAAAAAAACTATGTTCTCACTCTGTTTTCACTGTATCTATCCTCTTATCCTGTATGAAAACTTGGCTGCTAATTTGTTGTTGAAGTAAATAAAGGGAGGGGAGAGCTTGCCTATAAAAAGATCTTTTTGCCTCAAATGGGCATTTGCAAATATGGATGCAAAGCAAAACTGTCTGTGGGGAAACTGAAAAGAAAAAAAGGAAATTAAGGATTTGAAATAGTTTATCAAAGCTGAAGTATATGAGATATTGCTGTTCTTTGAGATGCCACTATTGGTTTATACCTAAATTCAGCACAGTGTTCCCAGAAGATGAATGTTACGAAGGAGTGGTTTTTCTTGTGTTCTGATCTTATACATAGAGAGAGAGAAAGAAAATGACAATTAAAAGCAAAAGGCATAGCAGGCTGAAAATTACGGTATCTTGTTTCACTTTGCTTAAAACTAAATTATTTTTTGTTAAAAGCATGTATTGTTTATTGCTTTTAATATGTCTTACAAAAATACAGCATGTTACAGCTTAGGGCTAGAAAACACTAACAGACTGTAACTAAGGGATGATTATTTAACCCCAGAAGTTACAATATTTAGTTAATTATTCCCTGACATTGTCAGGACAGGTCACAGAATGCATTTTAAAGTAATTATAAGTTAGCAGCAATGGTTTATATGTTTTCCCCTAGCAACACCAGTAGAAGTTGTATTTTTCTCTTCTCCTATCAGTGGTGACTCTGGTTTCTTTTTTTATACTGATTGTTTTTTTTTTTTTAAGCCATTTAGTCTTGAAAATCATAATCAAAGGTTATGCTAGCAAAATAGCAGTCTGAAAATATCTGTGATAGTGAGGTTTTAATACTAGTGTGCAACAGAAGAGATACATGTAGGTTTTATTTTGAGTATTTGACTGTGGTAGCTCTATGTGGAAAAAAGCAAGACCATGCCATATGCCCAATAAAAGCTTCATTAGAAAGGCATGAGTAGATTAATCCAACTTACTCTGTGGTTTATTTTATTTAGAATGTAATAAGGTAAGTTCATTAGTTTGCAGACTTAATGTTTTCTACTGTACCTCAAAGCAACCAGTAACAATTCCACTGAGATTCTGCAGATCTCACTAACACCTGTCAAGATAAACACGTGGCTCTCCAGGGGAATCATCTTGGCAACGCAACTGAGGAAATCTGGAAAAAACTAAGTCTTTCACACACAAAAGAGTGTTACACAGTATAAACTTGATTAATGATTTTTCACGTGCCTCTGAGGTCATATATCTCTTTAAAATGGGGGGAAAAAAAGTCAAATCAATCTCTGAAGAACCAAATATTTTGGAATGTACAATACTGCATTTGAAATATATTTTAAAGGACTTGAAGAATAATTATGCAATTTGAATTGAGCCTCAGAAAGGCTGTCTGAGACCAGCAATTGAGTCTCCATTCCCCTAGGGCTAATATATTAGATTACAAGGATTATTGTAGTGGCACCACTTGTGCCACTACATTTAAGATTATGTCAGCATTTCCATTTTAAACCTGTATGTTCAAAAGTTCATAACTCAGCTACAGAAAGTTTGCTTGTCACTACAAACAAACACGGTTTCTCCACAATGGTGACACTTTTTCTGGGGAAAAAAAAAAAAAAACAACTAAGAAGCTTAAAGCTAGAAAAGTATTGGGACATTCTAAAATTACGAGTGCCAAAAGTGAATGCTGTCATCTCACAACTCTGCTTTTTAAATTCAGTTAATTTGATGGTGTATTTGTAGCACTACTACTGTGTGTGGAGACTAAAACCATGTATAGAAGTCGAAGAGTGGTCAGAGGTGCAGCAGGATGCACCTCACCCCTCTCTTTGCCTATATTGTTACAGGGCTAAGGCGTTCAGAGAAGGCCCGAGGTGGAACTCCACTGCACATCCTCTTCTTCACCAAGGCCAGGAAGAAGGGTGATGATTGTGAAGGGTGATATCTTAGAAATCCTGTCAGGAAAACCCACTTAAAAAGGCACTCCTGACTCTTACTGACTTTGGGCACTCCACAAATATCATTTAGGGCTCTTTTGGTTACCAGTGGGCTTCCCACCAAAAAAAAAAAGGCAACCAACTTTGCCTTACAGTGTCTTTAAACTTAATTTCCCCATTTTAAGGCTGTTGCATTTTTGAGTCTAGTGTGAGCTTGGCCTTGACGTGGTATTTAATATTTCAGATATTATGTAAGGTAAACAATAACAAGAGCTGCAGACAACCCAATACGCACACTTTTCCTATTTCTGGAGGCCTTTTGTAAACAAATAGGCTTTGCATATACTTCGTGTGCTTGTACTGGATACAGAAGAGCACAAAGCTGGGTTCTGGTATTGGCGTCTGTCACTGATCTCATCAAACTTCTTGATGACTAATTTGCAGCCTATTTTTGTGGTTCTTTTATTTATTTATTTCTCTGTGTGTGTCTGTGTGTCCCTAGCCGGGGTGTTTGCTGAGGAGTTCAAATTAGTAGCACTTAAGCTGTAGTCAGGGATCTCTCTTCTCTGCGGCAGCGCGGTGCCAGTTCCTGCAGCACCACTGGTAGAAATCAGAGAGACTTTTGCAGGTTCTGCAGCAGTCTAATTGCCCATAGAATTAACTGCTCATGCAGGAGTCCAGAGAGAACGTGAGTACAGCCTGCCCTGCTTGATACAGGACTACAAATCTCTTAAATACCTCCCTGTATATACACGTGGATTTGGCTTTAATTCCTGGGGCTTTATATCGGAATGAAATGGGGAACGTAGCCAAAGCGTTAGCACCCTTTGTGCAAAGCTAGTCCGGGGAAAAAAAAAGAAAAGAAAGAAAAAAAAAAAGAAAAGATAAGATTAAATTAAATAGCATTGCAGCGCTGGCAGCCAGCAAAAGACAACCCCCAGTGGAGTATGAGCCATCCTCCTCCAGGCAGGTCAAACCAGGGCTAGCACAAGTCATGGTAGATGGACTTGGCAAACTGCCCTGAAGACTGATGGACCAACCAGGGCTATTTTAGACCAAGAGGGAGCTTCCTTTCAGAGTCCAAATTCCCCATTGGAAAATGGTCTTCTACCAGCCCCTTCTATTCTAAATTGAAGGGACCTGGCTTATGCGTATGGTTTCAATAAAATGGAACAAAATAAAAATCAGCTTGCTTTTGACAGCAAGGAATAGAAAAAAAGAGATTATTTCTGTCTTTATACGCACAGAGTTGAAGAAACATTTATTACGAAGATTTAAGCCTATTTGGATGGACAGATTTATGGACAGGAAAAACTTATTAACTGTACTGGGATTTATTTTGAACTATACATATAGAGAAAGCTGCCTAAGTATTTCCATTGTAAACTCCCTTGTTTTTACATGATCACCAAAAAATTTGAGTTCTCTCTATTCCATGACTGCACAAATACTCCATCCAGCTCTCCTAGAATTATATTTTTTACCTTCCAACTCTTTGGGTAGTTCATATGATAAAGTTTTTTGGCTTCCTTTCCAAAGTAAAGGGTTTCTGCCCCAAGTTATTTTGGGTTAGGACATAAGCTGGCCACAATTATACGTGGATGACACACCTTGGTTCAGTATCACACAATTTATTGGCCTTTGAAAAAAAAACAGTTTTTAGAGGGAAATGTTTAAAAGAGGGAAATGAACACCTCCAATGTCATCAGATACTGAAATGTCTGAAAATCAGCCATTTTTAGTATTGGGAGGTCCTGTATTAAGTCCTTAAATTTATCAGTTTATAACAGTAAGTGAAAACACTAGCTTGGATGTTTTCTTCTCTAAGCTAATGTCTGTAGGATGGATAATCATAAATTCTGGCCTGCTTAATTGTAATCATCAAACTTCCACAGGTTTTCACATGAAGTGAGATTCCATTTTTTCCGCTAGAAAAGGTATAATAAGAAAACATAGGAAGTGCGTTGAAGTGTTCATTGAATGGTATCCCCTGTAATACAGATACATGTTTGTGGAGGGTTTTTTTTTCTGCCTGAGTTTGCTGAGCATCACTTGAGCTTCAGGAGTTTCGGAGCGGATGTTGGAACACAAAGGGCAGGATTTACTCACTGGAGAAAAGAGGTGGCCAGAGAAATCTGGTTGCATAAGGCAGCACTTAACCTAAAGGAGCCCTGAATTGAACTGGTGACTTCTGCTAGCCTAAGGGGCTTCAGTTTTGCTGGGCTTGCCACAGTTGTTCATCTTAACTGCTGTAGCTGTGTTGACAGGGATCAAGGTGTAGACAGATTCGGTCGTACCAGCAAGAAGGAGATTATACTCATGCAAGTGGGGTTTTTGTTTGTAAAAATCTTTTTCCGGATCGTTTGGTGTTTATAGGATAATGGCATTAGAAAAAGTCAGGAAAAGATGTGGTTTTACAATGATAAGGATATTTTTACTCACAAACTTAGGAACCTACTGGTATTAACAAAAAGGTGGAAATAACTTGATTAAAAGTGACATTTCCTACCAACCTAACCTGCACAGGGTAAGTGTTAAATGGGGTTAAAAAACCCTATTAAATTAGCTTCACTGAGCTAAGTCTCCAAAATATGAAAAACTACCTTGTGAACACTATAGTTTATTTCCACTCTTTATTTGCTATGCCTGCAACAGGGCATTCACCCGTTTGCAGAAACTTGTTTATTGACTTCTTTTGTACCAATTCTTCCTTCTTTGAGAGCACCTTCACAGACTGATACCGCAGCGTTGATTGTGTTGGGACTAGATGATTCTGTGCCCTTGGGGATTAAAACCAGATTATTTCAACTTCAGCTAGTCCTCAGCTAACAAAGATTCATACTCGCTCTTATGTCAGCAGGGGGTAAAAAAGAAAGTATTTTAAATAAAAAATGCTGCTTACCATTGGTTTTCATAATGTTTACTTGCAGATGCTTTTAACTTTTACTTTTCATTAAAAAGCCTAACTCTGAGTGCTAAGACACCCAATTAAGCTTTTTAAATAAAACATGAAAAGACTAGAAGTATCCGACTACCAGGATTTGCTTCAAATTGGAAAGAAGTGCTTGCTGTTACCACCAAAAAAATATTAGCAAGAGAGGATTTTACTTCTTGAAATTTCCTTGCCTTCCTGTCCCCATCTACCTTGCATTTGCTTTCATACACACTGCCTTCTTTAACTTCCTTTTACCCTTCCTGTTACCCTTTACAATTTGCAATCTTTTTAGGACCTTTTCCACAAATTTCTCATTGCGTGAGATCACCTTTCTCCTCCCTGAAGCTTGGATACCCCCCCCCCCCCTCTTGTTTCTCTCCGTGGCTCAGAGCGCAAGAGCCAGGAAAATGTCAAATGTTATTAAAATTAGAGCTGAGCACATCCCCGGGTCCAGAAAGGGATGCCTGGTGCAGAGAGGGATGCCTGCTCAGGCATCTGTCTCCCAGTTTACGTTTTAACCAGCTACTTTAAACAAGAGTTAGACCCTTAAATAGCTTTGTGGCCATTGGCTTTTGTGTCCTCAGCTCTTGGTTTGGCTATGCAGTAGCAAAATAAGCTGTTAATTTACCAGTCCCTAAGTGGTGTTTAACATCAGAATCTAACACCTAAAAAAGACCCCGTTATAATTTATCCGAGGAAAAAAAGTCTTCTCTAAATAGTCTCCAAACACAGATTTAAACTAGAAACTTTAGTGGCGGTGGTGTGTGTGTGCTGCATAAATAGTGCACATTTAATAACACCGAGCACTTAACACCCTTTTTATCTTTAGTAAACTATTAGATGAAGTACCTTTGAAGTACCTAAGCATTTTATTCATTTGTCCTTGGTATTTAAGCACTTGAGGCCTCCTTGACTCAGTAGATGGCAGACGGAGTAAGAATTTAGGTGTTCGAGCTACAAACATATGCAACCGGAGAGAGAAGTCCTACTGGATCCACCCCAAAGTGTTATCCTCAACCAAAGTGGAATAAATTT
>BJBW01007744.1:26279-56921 GCA_004320125.1 Scolopax mira
TCTGAACCGGGTTCCTCTTTCAGAGGAGTGATAACAATTTTAAGTTACTCGTCTGTAGGATGGCTGGGAGTCATTAAGAACGGGCAGTTAGCTGCTGCATGCTTCTAAAACGGCAGCAACATGCCAACAGTTTACTGAAAAAAGAAAAAAAAAATGGTTCTAGCGACTGACTGAAATACTTTTGTTTCCTGAGTCAGATTGGTAGAAAACCTAGTGGTATTTATGGATAAAATTTCTGACACTTACGACTTGTGTGAACAGGAAATATACATCAGGGGCTGTAATTTTAGGAGAGTTGGTGAATCCAAGCTGACGTTTCTTTAAGATTCTTTAAGATTTCTTTCATTTTTCCTTATTTCCGTAATGCTGAAACTTAGAGAATTTATTGTATTGGCTTTTTTTTTTTTTTTTTTTTTGAGAGGTGACAGTGCGTGGCAGTTGCAAGCCGATAGCTTGGAAAATTGGGCTTTCTTACTTCTTTTACACTAAGGCTTCTTGGGACAGGTTGGAAAAGTCACTAACTTCCTTGGAAGCGGTGTCTTTCCCTGTGGGGGGGTGGTAGAGAACAACCCCCGCCCCGGAGGACAGCGGTGCCGGGTTGGCGGGGGACCCCCCGCACCGCCGCCGCCTCTCTCGCACTCGCGGGGCTTCCTCCGGTGCTTGCGTGCGTTTCCACGATCCCTGTTGCGGGTTTTTGTTTTCCCTTGAGTGTTCTTTTTGTGTTGGTTTTTTTTTTTTTTGGTTGGTTGATTTGGATTTTTTTAATCTGCGCTTTAAGGAAGGTCTTTTTACGGTTTACCTCGGCTTTCTTTGCAAAACTTGGCGTGTGCGGTGCGGCTCCAGCCGGGCGGGGAGGGGTACGAAACGCACCGCCCCCGGAGGAAGGGGCAGGGGGTACCGCTTCCTCGCCCTCACCTTTTGGGGGGTTCGGATGGGGGGGGGGGGGGGGTCGGGGGGTTCGCCGCCGCGTAACCCCGCGACGAAGGGCTTTTCCCCTCGCCGGGGGGGGGCGAAACGCCTTTCTCTTCCCTGAGCCAAGGCGGCTGAGGAAGGGTTGCGGGTTCCCTTCAGCAGCCGCGTGAATGAAGCGAGCGCCTCAGCCACCTTGCAGCGCTTCGCGTTTAAAATAAGGCGAAACGGGGAAAAAAAAGGCTTCTCACGCCCACCGGGCTCGCCCTCTCTCCCTTTCACGCATCCGCACCCATGATCTCATGCTGCTGAAGGCACGGCGTAAAGCTCCACGGCGGGCTGGAACCGGGGGAGGAAAGGAAAGGAAAGGAGGGGAGGGGCGGGAGCGGGCGGCTCACGCACCCTGCTGTGCCCAGGTGCGGTACTGCAGGGGCCGCGCCTCCCGCCGCCGGCTCCGGGGGAGGCTTAGGGGGGGCGCAGGACCCACCGAGCGGGGAAACGGTTTCCCTTTGAATGCAGACCGTCGCTTTTAAACGTGACATCTCCCAACTGGGGTGTGCGTGTGCGTTTGCGGGGAAGGCGGGGGCGGGGAGAGCATCCCTTCCTGCTGTTGTCGGGGCAGGCGACGGGGCTCCGCACCCCGGGGGGAAGGTGGTCCATGGGGGCGCTGCCGGCGCCGCTCTGCAGCTGGGATTTTGGGGGGAGGCTCAACCCAGCCCAGAAACGTTTCTGGGTTTTTTCAGCCCAGAAACGCTTTTGTTTTCAGTCCAGTTTGCGGCCGCAGCCGAGGTGCGGTAGTTGAGTAGTGCTGGGGGGAAAAAAAAAAGAAAAAGATAACTCTTTGTTTGGCGCCGTGAGTGTAATTACCGGATAATCAAAGCGGATGCTCGAATAGAGGGAGGGAAACATCTGATGGGCGAAGTTTAGGCCAATTAAAAGACCCCAAATCGTTCTTTTTAGCCTGAAAGTGGGTTTTCGAGGCACTGCCCTCATCTGAAGTGTCAGAGGAGGGGAAAGGCTCCCGCCGAGCTGCTGACTCCGCGGCGCGGATGGGTGGCGGGGTGGGGAAGAGCGGCGTGAGCGTGTGTGTGTGTGTGTGTCCTCCGCGCCGCCCCGCACCGCCCGAGCCATGTTCCGGCGGTGCGCGGCTCCCGCAAGGCGGAGGAGCGGCAGCGCGACTGTGTGGGAGCTGAACTCAGCCTCCCTCTTTAACATAGGCTCGTCCTCTGCATTGCATCCAAGCTTCAGCGATTTGCTGTTTGGAGACTGCAGATTTGCATAGCCCTGCTCTTCGCAAGCCTGGTTATTTTATTTTTTTTCTTCTTTTTCCCTTTTTTTTATTTTTTTTTTCCCTCCCCTTCTTCTTCCCAGCTTCTTTCATAAGGGTGCACTATTCTCCCTGAAAACCATCCTCGGGTGTTACTGTCCATACTCAGACCACTGAGATTGCCGGAGCTGCCTGATTATTGTCTGGCGGCGTGTGTGTGTGTGTGTGTGCGTGTGTGTGTGCGTGTGCGCCGGGAGAGAGAGAGAAAGAGAGAGAGAAAGAGAGAGAGAGGATCGCTCGGTGAGGGCTCACCAGTTTGGAGATGAATGGAGGGAAGAGCAGCAGTTTGATTTTTCTCTGCTTCCCCAGCGCCGGCTGATGGAGTGGCATCCCCTTTTTTTCTTTCTTAGCAGAAATGTGGCACGATTGGCTGCCCTGTGGATTACTGAGGATGGGGGAATGCTCGGCACTCTCCTAACCCTCGCAACTGTGGAGTATTGTTAATGAGCACCGGCCCCGGGAAAGCTGAAACTAGCGATTTTTTGTGAGCGCGGAGCTTCTTTCCCCCCCCCCACCCCCCCCCCCCCCCCCCCTCCTCCTTCTTCCACCTCTTTCGCCAAGGCTCTCGACTGCCTGGATTCTCCGCCTCTTGACTATGTCTCGGATTGTTTTGGGTAGAAGAAGACCTGGAGAAAAGGATGCCGATAAGCTTTCCCAAAGGGAAGAGATGGCTCTCCTGGTGCGGTGAGCTGCGGCCAGCGCCGGGTGCGTGTGTGCGAGCGCTCCTCTCCCCAAAGTTTGCCTCCTTCGCCGTGGCCGCCGCTCCTCCCGAGGACGCCGTGCACCGGAGGATGGGGGGGCTCCTCAGGGGCAGCCCGGAGCCGGGACCCGCCGGCAGCGGCAGCACCGGGGGCCGTTTGGCCCTGCTCTGGATAGTCCCGCTTACTCTCAGCGGCCTCCTCGGGGTGGCGTGGGGTGCCTCCAGTTTGGGCGCTCACCACATTCACCATTTCCATGGCAGCAGCAAACATCATTCAGTGCCTATCGCGATCTACAGGTCACCGGCTTCCTTGCGAGGCGGACACGGTGGGTTTTTGGACGCCGCTCGGTATCCCCCTTGCATCGGTCGGGTGTGTGTGCCGTGCCGTGCCGTGCCGTGCCCCGCAGAGGTCAGGCGCGGGCTGCCCCAGACCCCGCGCTGGGTGGGAGGAAGAGGAGGGAGGAAGGTGGGAGAAGGGCTGCGGGGCCAGTCCCGCCGGCAGCCCCCCCCCCCCTTCCCCCCCTCGGGCGGGGTGCGGGCCCATCCCGCTGCTCCTGGGACACCCCCCGCCCCTCCAGCCGGGCGAGGGCGGGCTGAGGACGCTGCTGTGGCAGCCCCCCCCCACACACACCCTCCCCCCTCCCCGGGGCCGCCGGGCATCCCCCCGGAGCCGGCGGCGTCCCCGAGCCCCGCTGGGGTCGGTGGGCGGCGGAGGGGAGGAGGCTCTCTCCCGCACCCCTCCGCTCCCCCGCAGACGGAACCGGCTGGAAAACCCAGCCTGGAGGCTCGTCTCGGCCCCCGGGGTCCTCACCCCCTCCCCGGTCCCACCCCCCCCCCGGGGACACGCACACACCGGAGCAAAGCCGTCCCCGCAGCGGGTGTCGGTGGTCCTGAGCCGCGGCGAGGGGCAGGGCAGGGCAGGGTGCCCAGAGACCCCGGCGAGGGGCGGGGAGGGGAGCCCGTGTGGTGCTTAAATTGCTGGGGAGCATCACGCTCCTTCCAATTCATTACCTCGGCCGAAAGTCGATGAACTAAAGGAAAGGTCAGCTAATTACACGGGGGATCGGGGGGAGGGACGTAAGCGTTTAGGCACCGAGAAGGGGAAATAATACCCGCTGTAGCCGTCAGGAAAAGGACGGGGATAAAATTCTTTTAGGGAGCGAATAACGTTTTGCCTCAGAATTACAGTTCTCCGGTACTTAGTTTCTGAAGTGACAGGAAGGTGCTTCAGTGCCCTTTAAACAGCCCTGTTACAGTTTTTCTCTTTTTGCATGCATACTGACGTGGACCTGTACATAAATACATGCAAAATAGACATGCATATGTTCAGCCTTACCAAAAGCTGTAAAAGAAAGCGAAACATCAGACTGCGTTTGAAGGATTTAAAGCCTCCTTTGTCTCCGGGGGAAAAAAAAAAAAAAAGAAGAAAGATAAAGAAAACCCCTTGTTGGCTCCTGATTAGATTATACAGCTCCATTCTTCTTCATTTTCTCATCTTGCCTTGCTTCATTTGCACGATCATGCGATGTCATTTACAAGCCTTGTAAAGTAAAAAACAGATCTTGTACTTAACCTTTGCATCTCTGCTCGAGATGACCTAGTTGCAGCCACGGGGTAGTTAAGATTTATTGGCTTTTTGGTTCCCCCCCCCCCCCCCCGGTGATTACTAATGTTAGCATTTAGTGCATACAATAGCATTGTTTACCTGAAAATTCCCCCTGTGTGCTAAATACCTTTTAATACTCAACTGCCGGAAAACAGGCAAAGTGTACAGAAATGGCTTAAGAATTTTGTTAATTGTGAAAAAAAAAAAAGTTAGATGCCTGGTCTGATTCAAAAAAAAAAAGAAAAAAGAGAGACTGAGAAATTCAGGCCACCACCACTCTCCTCTAGTGCACTGAGGCAGTGCAAGACTGAGAATGCTGCATGTTCTGTGCTGTATGTACTGCTTAGAGGGGAAAATTAGAGATATAGTGTGTGTGTGTGCACTATGTATATGTTCATTATTCCTTCAATTTCTGCCCAGATGGGAATATTGCTTAGGGGCTTGCTATTAGTTTGAGGGAAGGCTGAAAAAAAAGAGGGGAAAAGAAACGTGATTGTAGACGTACCAGCTACAATTCTTTACAATGCATTTTAAAATCATACACCTTTTGCCAGTTTTGAAAAATACATTACCCTGGACCCAGTCAAAGGGTGGTGGTGTAAAAAGGCAGCTTTCTCAGGAAAAACAAGTCTTGTTAAACAAAATGCAAGATGAAGTGGTGGAGCTGCCACTTAAGGACTTCATGGGGAAGCCCAGGAGCCTCTCCAGAAGTTAAGTAGCTGATTTTACAAAATTAAGGATGTTACATGTCATAAGAAAGCATTTCAGAGTGTTTACCTGATAACTCTAAACGCCTGTGCTTTCCTGTGTTTATCAGAAATTCTACTATCTGTCAGTGTTTTACAGCATCTAATTCCTCTCCTTTTTAATTCTTCAGAGAGGTGTTCCCATTTGCCTCTGTAAGCCTGACAGAAAGGTTTAGCTTTCTGGCTGAGCAGGGTTGGACACTGGGGGGGCTCCTGTGGAGCCCATCACCGTGTTTCTGAGCATCAGTTGGAGCGATGGGGTGGGGGTCCCAGCTCCAGCTTGGGTGGGGGAGAGTAAGAATTTGATTCTCAGGCTTGTATCCTTCAGCATTAGCTCCAGTCATTTTTGCAGTTGTTCTGTTCTAGTCTACCAGGGTTGCACGTAACCGTTGCAGTCTTCATGATGACTTCATACCTGCTTTATTTTTGTTACTTTGTCAGCTTGTCGTAGCATCGTACCTGTTAAAAGTCAAAAAGAGCTTTTCGGGCAGGTCAATTAGTCGATCCCCGATGAAAGCCGTGCTCTCTAATATTGTGCATCAGAAGTGTCAGAGGAAGGATCCCTTTGCCCAGGCATTCAATACGTGTCACCACAGTCCTCAGACATCCACACCCTCCTCCCCTGCCCCTGGCACTGGCTCGTCCTGCCACCCCCACCTTCTCAGCAAATGCTTGGATTTTTTCATTCTTTCAGTTTTCCTCGAGCCAACGCAATCCCAGCTAATAGTACAAACAAAGCCAAAAGCCCAGCAGGGTTGGATTTTTTCCACTTCTCTTGAAAAACCAAACCGCCGTCTTGCTGCTGACACTCTCGTCAGGTAATTTTGCTGGGATTTTGTTTAGTGGTATGATCTCATGTGGTTTTAGTGGACAGTATTGTGCCTCCCAGAGACATAAACAGAATTCCAACCAAGCGATTGGCTCGCCCTATTAAACAAGAGGTGGTTCAGCACAGAGGGTTTTAATATGCTAAAAGTAAAAATTAAACATCTTTCAGGCTTGACCAAATGATTTTTTGACTGTCCTTTCTTACTCTCCTGTGGCTTTGGAAGGTGAAAGAAAGATGGCAGAAAGAATCAAAAGTTTAACCACAGGAAGGAATAAGAAAATAGTTCCCTGGATCATGACGTCAGCAAGATAAGGAGAAGTACAGAGAAGTAAGGGGGAGAGTAACATTCCCCAATCCTA
Organism: Scolopax mira; assembly: GCA_004320125.1. Taxonomy (NCBI): domain Eukaryota; kingdom Metazoa; phylum Chordata; class Aves; order Charadriiformes; family Scolopacidae; genus Scolopax; species Scolopax mira. Next base: position 32,756 of record BJBW01007744.1, read on the forward strand.
GTCCTGGGCTGCTCAGCCTTGCCGGTGGTATCTGCAGCATGTGGGTTATTTGATGAGTTTGATTTATGTTCATATCTCCTTTCTCTGTTTAAGAAGGCGGCTGTTGCTTTTGTTTTAGCTGTGTCTCCTATGCAATTTTTATTTTTTTTTGGAGTAGATAGAGTAGCTCATACTGCAGTGCCTCTCGATTACAAAAACATGGACTGTCCGTGGCAAAGCCCGCAGCAAAGGAAAGCGATCGCAACTTTCTAAGTAACTTTAAATCAAGACTGTTTCTTTAGGAATCTGGGAACACGATAGATCATGTGTGAAGTGAAAATTGCACGTTGAATAAGTGAAAAGTTAAAAGTGTATCCATATGTATGGCTGTCATCATCCTCATTCATCCCTCCCTTCCTGCACACACCTCTTTGGTCCCTACTGGGCTGGGTCTGTTATTGCTGTCCCAGTTTCTTATTCTGTTATCAAATGACATGTACAGTATTTTTTCTTGTTATTTCTTCTTTCTGTGGTTTCAGGATCTTGTTCAGGCTTTTTTCTGATAAATATAAGTTGATTCTGTTTGTTGGGTTTTTTTTATATCTGCCAGAGTAGGAGCCAGGAGGTGACTAATAAAATATGAATGTTGGTACGTGCATGTGCTTGGAAAGAAAAGGTAAAAATGGGGAGGGAATAGGATCGACGTGCTCACAAGCAGAACAGAAGAAGGAGCTGAGCAGTAGGTGTACGGGTTGTGCATTTGAGGACCTGGGTTAACATGGGGCCAGAAGGGATCTGTCTTAATGAGACTTATGACCAAGATAGAGGTTGATGGTTTAGATGGAGCAGAGGCGGTCTGAAGTAGAGGGAGTTAGAATATTGGGAGCAGTTATGAAGAAAGTGGTAGTTTGGGGTGGGGAAATGCTAGGGACCTTTGTGGTGGAACAGTAGAGGGATTTAAGAGTTTGAGTGGAGTGGGTGAAAAAGTGCTTCAACAGCAAAGTTCCTGAGCAGGAAGAAGAGTTTGTGGAAAATAAGGGCTTTGAGGAAGAAAAGTTGATGTGTTTCGGAGGCGAGAGCTGAGGTTGATCACCAAGGTGGTGTGTTACCACAGCACGTTCCCTCCTCTAGTCTTTTCTATCCAGAATGTGACGTTCCTCCCACCAGCTTCTTCCATTCTCCGTTTGGCCATTGTTGCACTGGATTCATCCATGTTATGTCCATTTGGAGAGACTGCTGTAGCAGAATCACCAGCTTGGTGTTACTGGAGCACCAGGCTGTGGGCTGGACCAGACAGTCCTTGTTCAGTGAAGATGCCTGTTGAACTCCACAGGAGCTCTCTCTGAGTCAGAATAGCTGGACCAGAATTTTCAACAGTGCATTGAAATCATTTATACCACCATTGTGAAAAACATGGCCAAAACAACTTTGAAATTTGTGCATGTGATATAGAGGTAGCATTTTATCTTTGTAAGAAAACTGCAAGGAAAGACTTATTAGTGTAGGTAAAAATAATTTTATGACCTTTTACTTTTTTTTTCATAACTGGAATTGCTACGTCTGCATATAATGATAATAAAACAAATATTTCTGGGGTTTAGGGTAATTTTTTTGGTTAAAATGTGCTTATTATGTTGCGGGAAAAGGTTGTATTTTGATTAAAACATCATATGTAAATGTTTCCAGATGTTCAAGCGTTGTTACTCAATGTGATATTAGAGGTAGAAGTGAAAAAGTCTCATCTTCAGGTCATAATCGCATTTTTTTTAGAGTGAGACCTTTTTAACGTTTTTTTCAAACCTGTTTGTATAACACAATCTTCTTTTTTTATATCCTCTTTTCATTCATGGATTTTCAAATGCTCACTAGTTCTGCTCTGAGCACTTCTTACACATAACGGAGACGTTTTCGCGTTTTAAGACTGTAAAGCGTAGCAGTTTCCTCCACGTCTTTAAATTTTATAAATTTTACATCCCCTTTCAAAATTTCCAATATGCTCCATCAGTTATTATCCCCATCAGCTGCCAAAGTATTACCATCAGCTGGAATAAAATGAATAACAAAGCAATTTCAGTCAGCATAGTGGTTAATTGGCTGTGCGGTTAGATATGCATATTAGGAAGTGTGGTTTCTATATTATTCTTTCTGTCAATAAGGCTTGTCAAAGAGGCACACGGTCTTCAGCAGCGTTGTGGACAGTCTGGAGCACTGTAATCAAAAGTGGAATGTTGCTCATGGATTTCTGATAAGCATCTTTATGCAAGCCCTACTGCCTTAGTACATGCACAGCTATTGATTGACTGGGGTGCCTTTACAAGAGCTAAATAAATAACAACAGCGTTGTCACTTATCAGCAATACCACGTCTGCCTCAGCCCGCGGTGACCGTGCTTTTCTACATTTGAAGAGTGTTTTATTGTCTTTTAATCAAATGCCGTTTGAAAGAAGTTATCAGAAGAAATTAATTTAGCATTCAATACCGTGCATTTCCTGCTGTTTCTAATTTTCAAAGATGGCTTTTTTCTGATAGCAAGAAGTTGACTTGGCTTTAAGGGAAATTTCTTTCTGTCTCTTCATTTTAGTCCAGGGGAGAACTCTGCAGATGAAACTGAGGGCTACAACTGCAGTGCCCAGTGTGAGTAAGCACAACCAACTCTACAGTCCTAATGTTTTCTCAGCTTTCTCACCCAGAGGGTCATTACCATGGTTAACTGTAGGATGATAGGCTTGATTATTATATTTTCCACGTATCACATATAGTGTAGTTCACTGAATTTAATCTTTTGTCTTCTCCTTGGCCAAAGCTTGCAATAGTTCTTAACCTTTCTGAGTAATCAAAATGACATTAGCGACCTCTTCCTTGTCTTTCCCCAGTATCAGTTAATATATCTCTTTCTTATTGAGTTTGATGTCCTCAGATCTGCCCACAGTATCTGTAGCAAATTCTTCTAAACTAACAACTTCCTTTCTAGTTTGTAAATACAGTGTAGGCAGAGCCGATAGATCTTGCTGTGATAAGAAGTTGACTTGTGAATGTAGCTGTGATTATAAGTAGAAGGGAACAATCTGATTTGATGAGAGTAAGTGTATTATAAATAACCATGTTATTCTATAAAGTTAAAAGTAACAAACATATAGAAGAGAAGCCTTGTATTTACCATCTCTTAGACTTTTGCCTTTCCCAATAACAACACGGATTCCTGGAAGTAATTTTCACCCCTCTTTCTCATAACTTTAGATACACTTGTGCCCAAGCATGTGCATGCACAAACATACATATCACAGATGTTTCCTCATAATGAGAAAATCATCTGTGATGTTAAGTTGAAAAAGAGAGCATTTCTCTAAGAGCTGAAAATGTTAAAAAACGTACAGTGGCAATAGTCAATTGGTCAGAACAATATCATCAATTATTGTCTTCCCCCGTAGTTGACAGAGAAAATGAGCCAGTGAAATAACGTGGGAAAGGAGTAGTGCTACTGGATGTCACTCCATAGAGCTGGGATAAGGTGGTGGGGAAGACTCCATGCTTAGATGCAGTCACCATCTCTGGCTCATGGTTAGTGAATCACCATAGAAAACTGTAGCAGTTGATTCCGAATTCTGTGAGCACTAAGCTGGCCAAATCCATCCAAATAGCTCTGACTAAGGCTGTGACTGGCTCAAGAGTCAAAGAGCTTCACCATTTTTGGGCCTTGGTTGATAAGGAAAATGTACACATACAACAGACATATACGATCCGTGATCCCAAATCTCAGAAGGCAAGATGGGGTTGAAGCTGGGTTTACCTGTAGGGCTGGGGAATTTGCAAATTCTACATATTGGAACAGCACAATGACGAGTGTTCCTTTTAAATACAATGATAGGTGTTTCCTGGAGAGCTTGCTGCCGAAGCACAGAGAGAGACAGAGGGCTCAGCAAGAGAAGATTTGCTCAGATCATTCTGCTGTTCTGGGCCCTTAGCGGGGGATGCGCTCAGACACCTACTAAGAAATGACAGAAGTGTTAACTCTTTCTTTAGCTCTTTTTTTTTTCTTTTTTTTTTTTTTTTTTAACTGCAGCTGTATCTGCAAAGAAACGCCAACATGCTTCTAAAGCAAGTTGACTACTTTCCAAATATGTTCTTTTATCCCTGCATATCTGCAACTGAGTTAGGGCTTCTCTAATTTACTTCACTAATTCAGCTCATCTGCAATTGTAAAATAAAGAAAAGCAGAGAATGACTAGACTTGGATACACTTCAAAAAACGCTGAGAAACTTTCTCTACCTTGAAGAGGAGTCGGCTGTAACTTTAATCCATGCTTGTATTGCTGAATTGCTGGAGTTTTTGGCTTTCTCAGTGACAGCATCTCTAGAGCCCTGGGAAGTAGGTGGAAAGGAGATGGGGGAAAATGGCCATTGGCTTGTCTCCTCTTCAGTGGAGATCAGGAAATGTGAAGGAACCGAGGGCTAAAGAAGTCACTGTTTCTGGTCATTGGCCTGGGCCTGATTTGCTTTTATTGAGGTCAAGCACAAAATTTCCCCTGCATGACCTGATCTGTTGTGCCTCTGTCAGATCTGATGTCTCTCATGCACATAGTGCTTCTGGTGTAACCTCTCTCCACCAAAACAATGTTTTTTAAGTTGTGAATGAGTTATTGCAAATAACAATTGAAATACATGTATTTTTAAAATAGGTTTGATGCAGTTAGTGGATGTGTTCACTGTATTTCACATGACAAGTATTATGAGGGAGCTTTCAGCAAAAATAATGAATTGCCATATTTATGGAAAACATATGAGCACGAATTGAATCATGCTGTTATTTTGGGTTTGGATATTCTGTGCCCACAGAGAGGGGTTTAGGAGTTGTGACAAAACAACAGATGTGAGATTAGCCCCTTTGGCTGTGTCTAAATGGATGCGTCTTAAAGTGTTGGTGTCCCAGTTGGTCAGAACATGCTGTGGCTTCCATCCAAGCCCCATCCTTCCACCCATGCTCTTCTCGGGCTGGTTTGTGTTTGCAGTTTGCCTTGCTGGGGGTTTTAAATCTGCCTGGAGCATGCACCCCCAACCCTGGCATTCAGAGCAGCTCTCAAATTCTAAAAAAGAACCCAGAAATGCTGTGAATGTCCATCTTTCTAAACAATCTGTTACATCAAGTGAAGTCAAATAGAACATTATATAGGCAGGGGAAGGTTGAGGAGAAGTTTACCATTATTTTATTGCTTGGAAGCTCTACTTCAGTTACAGGAGTATGACTGCTCACTTTACGTTCTACCAATTAATAGACTTTCTTTTTCTAGTGGTTAAGAAACGTGCAATGTTCTTTTGTTAGAAATTGTCATCTAGAGTGTGTTACGTGTGAGGGCACGTAGGCCAAATGCTCGCTTCAACTGTGATGTCTTCTAATAGAAAACCAGTCATTCACTAAGATTGAGGCCAGAACGTTTTTTGTAATGGTAATTTTAAACTTGTGGAGAAATCTTGTGTAGAAATCATAAAGTTTGCTTTTCATCACTCAGCACAATTTGACAGCTTTAGCTGTTGTCTGACATGAATATAGTAAAATCCGCTGTATGGCATTTAGAGGGAGAAGTTGGTGAAGAAAGAATAGTAACAACATTATTTTGCTGCAGCAACAACAAAAACAAACATCTCGAAGCGAGATCTTACTCTGCAAGACATTGCAAAGCTGTGGTTTAGCATGCAGAGGAGAGGAGCTGGTGGTCTGCTAGGAAGGACAGTGGCCTGCAAATACCTGAGTAAGGGACTTGAATTCCAGTTTGTGGCTTGCAGTGATTTCACGGGGTGTATGATTATCTAAATGAAAATGCAATTTGTACGTAAGTGTGCAGGAGTTTAGTTTCAAAGAGCCTGAGGTCAGCAAAGGTAAATAATTAAATGGGGAAAAACGTGATACATCTGCTGGATATCTCTGGAGGCAGTTACTTTAGATACGGCAGGTATTAACACTGATATAAATTGCAAGTGACTCAACTGAAGACTCCTTGGATCCTTTCTATTTCTTCTACTTGTAGGATAAAATTTGCCTGTCAGGAGGCTTATGCCTTGGACTTTGGGAAGGTACGTTTCAGTGCAGTGTGTGTATCTCATGCAGCTTTTGCCAACACTTGGACTAGGGAAAAATGCCACTGTTTGAGTTCCAAGTCACTGCTGGAGATGTGGGAAAGGCTCATCCTAAGCTGGTCGTAGCAAGTGTGGTGTAAGGAAATAAATATGTCAGGATTTTGCCAAAGTTTTCTGTTTATTTCAAGTCATTTATGTGATCTCTGCTGGCTATTTGATAAACATGCTCCTCTTTTTCTTTTCCCTTTTTCCAAATGTAATTATTTGAATGGGAAGAAAAACTAAAAAAAAACCCAAAAAAACCAAAAACCAACCCAACTATATGCAATCTAGGAGTAAATTTACTTCTGCAAATATTGTGCGATGGGACTTTTGTCTTCAATAGGGTCAGTTAACGGCCAAAATATAGTTTGGAAAAAAGGAGAACTGGGGGGAGAAGAGGAGAGGCTATTATTGCTAGATGATACTTAATGTAAATACATTCAAGATTGCTGAAAACTCCCTTGTTTCTAACTGTCACGTCGAAAAGGGCCATACATAAATTAACCTGGCCTGTATAAGCACTGGTATCTCCGTGGTGCCCCAGCCTGATCTTGACAACAGGCTTGTCTGGAACGGTTATTCCTGCTTGTGTTCCCTCTGGAATGATGTAAAGAAATCCTGCAGTGGTCAGAGGGGCCATCGGAACGTCCCCTCTGTGCCTCTTGTGCGCTTGCCCGGAACGTAAGAGACGTATCTGGGGCACGGCCAGAGTGTGTAACACTCTGCTGTGGATTGGCACAGCTTAAAGCAGATTCCATGCTGCTTTAGCGTATGCCGTGCCTCGGTCATCCCTCCAAAAGCAATTCATTGGGTTGTGCTTTTCCCACAGCTGCGTGGCAGGCAAAAAAAACCCAAAAACCAAAAAAACGAAAGCGCAGGAGAGGTTAAGGATTATTCGGTTCAGCCTTTGCTTGTGCTTGTTAATGAAGAGCCATCCAGTTTATTCCAGGAGTACAGAGCTACAGAGCTTTACCTATCTAAAGGCAGCTGACTGTAAGTCACACAGCAACCTGTGAAATGGGAAAAGGAATTTACCAAAGACTCGCTGAGTATTGTTGTTTCATTCTATTCTGTTGTGCTAATGCTAAGACCCAGGACCATTAAAACAATGTACTAGTTACTGAATGAATACCATTCTTCCTTCCTTCCGTGTGTAGGTCATAATATGGGATTAATAGAACTGATTTGTGGAAAAAAAAGAAGAAGGGTGAAGCATAGTAATGGTGGAGAGGAAGAAGAAAAGGAAAATGGGTCGAGTAGGCAGAGCATACCTCTGTTTAAGAAAAAAGAAAACCAGAAATATCTTCTTGTAAAAATTTTTAATTTTTTTTTTTTAACAAGGAATATTTTCCCAGTTAATTGGTTTGATTTTTATAGAGCTCTTGTAATTATTTTAGATGTAGAAAGGGCATAAAATACTGATCTTCATGTATGCCAGTACACCAAGCTTAGAGCTCTCGTGCCTTCACAGATGAGACTTGCCTGTCTTTCGGTATAACTCAAATCTTTCCAAACTCCCTCTCAGCACTTACATTTTTGGGGCCATATGGGGGGCAGTTCCCTTAAATATTGTTCTCTGGCTTGTCTTGTGATTCCAGTTGCTCATGGTATCTGATGTCTATTAAGTGAGAAGGGCAGTCATAATGCATTGAATCTAGATTTGAACTGGTGGTTTCACATCCTGTCATTTTATTTTACAGATACTCTTTGCCATTTAAATGTTCCCTCTCCATGTAATTGCTCTGGATGTTTGAATGTTGGCATCAGCAGGCGAGTTATTTTCTCTCAGTTCTGTAAGTGAATGTGACTGGGGTGAGGATTTCGTTCAGTGAAGACACATCTAGCTTTGTTTGAAAGGATTATTTGCTTTCATATCTTACTTTAGGACCGTTAGGGTAATTAGCAGTTCATCAGAATGGTTTCACAGGCCATTATTTGTGAGAAAAACCGGGACAAGGCTTTTTAGTTCGCCCGTGTGATTTACCAGTGTAATGCCAATAGATGTGAAGAGTCAACAGTCACAGAGGGAAGGTCAGCATTAACTTCCTTTCACAATTTCGTGGTTGTTTGGGGTGGTTTTTTTGAGTAATACATTATGTTGTGTGTCTTTTTTTCCTTAGCGGATGTTACAATTTTTAATATGACTTGTTTGTATTATGGTAGTGTCTAGAAATTTCAGTCAGAGGTTGTGAGCCCATTGTGCTAAGCAGATGGATCGAATAGAAAAAAGACAAGAAAGCTGAGGAAATAATCACTCTACTGCTGACAGTACTCTCTAGGGTAGGTTTCAAAATAGCTCGAGCTGTGTAAAATTAATAAGCTGTTCCTCATGTACTGAAATCCTCTTTCATATTGCATTGGCATGAGGGATCTCTGTAGAGAGGAGGGGCTGCAAATAAGATTTGCCAGAGGATGGGGTTGAAGATTCTGCCTCCAAGTCCAGGTTTTACTTTGAATCCAATGGATGAGTGCTCTCCAACAGCGTGCGTGAAAGTGGCCTGTGTGGAATTTGTTCACTGCAATGTCTCTGGGTCACTGAAGCTCGCTTAGTCCCTCAGAGCAAGGTTTATTAAGCATAACATTTGAATCAGTGTCCTCTTGTTTCTTTAGCATCTTTATAATTTTCTTCACTGATAGCAGAAAGACATGGGAAATCAGGGAGCATTACTCTTACCCAACAGAAACTTATTGAGATATTTTAGTAGCTTTTTGAGTTACTAGTCAATTTGTATTCCTTTCTTGTTCCAAACCTCATGGGATTGTTTACCTGCTGTGAAAGCCAATAACACACAAAATCGAGGTATTAGCTATTTATTAGCAGTTTTGTGCAGAAATGGGTTCTAGGTGGTATTTCTGCAAAGATAGCACACGCGACATGGGAATAGTCATTCATTTATATGTTGTAAATTAACATAATTAACCTATTAATCATTTATCAACTTTTTACTGGTGCTTGTAATTCATTATATTGAAGCTGATTGGTGTGAAATGTCCTTGTCTTCATTTAAAAGTAGAGTGTGTCTTAGTTTTACTGCACAGGCTCAGTGGGTGAGGGTCTCCTAGTGGAGGTGGGTTTCCTGGAGGAGAGGGTTTCATAGTAACTTCACTTACAGGGCACATTTCATGAGCTATAGCCAAGTTTCTGGAGCAATCAGCCCACTAAAGTTTCTCCTTACCTGGTTTTAGGTCCATTTGTTCTTTCTATCCCATTGTTTTGTCAAGAACTGTTTACCCAAATGATTCAGAGTTACAATCGTAGGGGTTTCAACATCACTCTGATAGGGAAACATGTTCTCTTGGACTCCAGATTTGCAGTGTGACTTGAAGGTTTTGATTTTGTTGTGGCATTTTAAAAAAATGTTATTTTTTTCATACAGTATATGTCCAGTGCATATATGCGGTAGAAAAAACTAAAAATAAAGATGTAGCACTGAATTGTAATTAGAAGGGAAAAAATCATTACCTGTCACGGAGAAAAACTCTGAAATAATAAATACCACTGGCACATTTTACAGCTATCATAAATATTTATTCAGCACATGTCCATAGGCTAAATTTATTACATCATTTTCACTTAAATGTGTTTATGAAACGATCCTTCTGCACACACACACATTTTATCAAGTTTTAGTTTCCTTGATTAATGGCACAGACCTTCTTCACCATGTGGCACAGTCTGTCATGCCTCTAATCCAATTTTGAAATAAAGGTATTCTTAGATCTTCTTATAATAAAGCTATTCTTCTTGATACAGTTATACCTCTTTTCCTTATTTTCTTATAGAATGGATTAAGATTAAATGGTGATGCATTCCCTAATAAACACAGCTGGGGGACGGCTTCTTCCATTATCTTAGATAGACCTTTGTTATGTCTCCATCAGGCCCCGTTAGATATTCTTGGACAGTCACATAGCAATATATAAAATGTTTCTTGTCTTTGATTTCAGCAGAGACATCAATCCGAATGTTCTGGGCTATGTTGCTTAATTGTCAAGGAGTTAAATATGTGTGATGAAGTTACAGTAGTTAAAATGTACTGGTGTGCATCCAACGTTTACAGATAACCCTTTTAAAGAAGTATTGTCATGTCCAGCCATTTGGTCTTAATTCTAAATCACCGGCCCATTGTCTCTGTGTTTTCTCCTCCAGTCAGTCAGCCAAAGACCCTATAGAACATTTACCTCGCAGTCTTGCCATTTAATTATCTGATAGAGTGTATTATATTCTGGTAAAGATAGAACTGATTAGAATTATTACTGTCTACGTTCATGCCTTATTAGTAGTTTTCTAGGGAATGGAAACCAAGTTTGTAGCAGATCTGAAAGGAGAGGACTCTCCAGTTCCCTGCTTTTCCTTTACATTTCAGACTTGGGTCTTCAGGTAATGTCATCCCTGGCGCTCGGTGTTGCTGATTCAGTGTCTTGTATCTCAGTCGGTGACCTCATTTTAGTTCCAATTTGAATATACACAAACTAATGCAGATTCACTAATAGCTTATTCATGGAGTTAAAATGATTTCTCTGCCATGTAGGATTTATCACAAGTGCAGGTGAATACAGGTATAGGCACTGTCCAACTAACTTGGAGCACCAGCTTCTGACAATCTAGGTCCTATGCGTTATATGAGAGTGAAATAAACAATCAGCACTAATAAGATCTTATAAAGAAAAAAGAAAAAAAAGAGACTGAAACTCACAGCTACAGGCAAACTCATCTAAACTGAACACCCTTAATCATTAAACACCATACAGAGGAAAAACCCCTGGCCTCCTCCTTGGGAGATTAATATGCGTGAGAAACTCTCTATGATGTGATTACCCAGATACTCTGAAAATAAGAAAATTATATATGTGTTAACTTCAACTTTGTATGAATTTTCTACATATTGTGTACAAAGCAGTGGTTGAGTGAGCCAGGTTCTCACCACTCATGCTGCTGTCACCCATGGCTCTCAGGCTGAGCTATGAGATGTCAAGTAGATACCATCTATACCAGTAGATACAGAGGGATGCTCTGGTCTGGTATTAGATGCCAGGAACATCTAGGTCAGATCTTCTCCTAATGGAGAGGGTTAGAAGCTGTATTTTGCAGTATTTAATGGACGTACCTCCAGGAAGATTGCCTCTTTAGCTTGATATCTAAATTGCTTTTTACAGCATTTGTGCTGGCAGCTCTGTTCAAAATGCAGGACTCTTCAAATCTCTCTGAGAGTTATCTAATAAAAAGGTGTGATTAAATCTTTGGATAAAATATATTCTTCATTGTCACAAGCTCCAAAACTACAAGAACACGCTCTGCTTGCACCTTGACCAGCATCCCCCACTGGGAGCTGTGGTGGGAAGCTAATGTCACAGAAGGCATGGACAGTCCTGTTTGACTTAAGAAAGTCAACTGCAACTAAGCTGCTGCTTAATTTATGTTCTTGTGAATCACAGGTGTCTTTATTTTAGTTAGTCTTTAGTGACTAAAACTTGTATATGGTAAACACTGTTGCCAAGATAGCCAAATGAATTATCCATGAAGTGAAAGGTACACATCCTGAAATCTTATCCAGGTATTTTAAAATTTAAAAGATGGCATTTTATATGCTGGGTATTTCTTAAACATTCCATTAAATTGAGAGCTCCTATATAAATGCTAATTTAATTAAAATGTCTTTACATCTTATATATAAATGAAAACAAGAGGCGTGAAGCCTTGCTGAAAGTTTGCATGGACGTCTACTTATGCATAATTTTTCTTATCTTCTGCAGCATTGTCTTTCTTTTTTTTTTAATTTACATGAACAATACACAATAACATTTCCTGTCTTTTTTCTTTTAAGATTTCCTAGAACAGAATATTTTTGACAGGCCACTTTTGCTTTCAGAATTAAAATTTCCCCCAGAAATGGTTAGTAAGAATAACAAAACACTGTGTTTTAACTTGGTAGGCATGACGATGATACCAGCTGGCATTTAGCTGTCCCATATACTAGTTCATGCATGTGAAACAAAATGATTATACTTACAATTTTTGGTCATTTACCTAGATGCCATCAGGGAAAATTACTTTAAATGGAAAAGAGTTATAAATGGATTTATTTTTTATTTTTTTTTTACCAGAAGTTATTTATTCTTTCTTTATTTCTTTAGAGAAGAAAGTAATGCTTCAGGGACTGCAGGAGAGGCTGTAATTCTTTATCCACAGCATTGTCTAGACATACCAGATACCTGTTTCTTCGCCAGTGGTATCAGCCCTTTGCTAAGGGAGCTGTGTGGTTGTATGATAACCTTCAGTTGTCTTCAACTATCCTTTTTCCAACCTGTATTGGATTCAAAATTATGGCCCTTTGAAATAAGATGGTTTTCAATCATGTGCACACACACACTTATATACACGTGTACATTCTCCTTGTAAGGAAATGCATTGCAATTATTAAGACAATGCTGTTACTGCGCCTTCTGCCTCTTGAATGTTAAAAGGTAAAGAAAAAAAAAAGATGACTGATGTAGCTATTCCAATGAAATGTTTAATGAGGCAGGTTCTGATTTCCGACATCCTACACAATCAGACTATGTTTACACGTGTTTAGAATCATGGAATTCTAGAATGGTTTGGGTTGGAAGCGATATTAAAGATCATGGAGTTCCAACCCCCCTGTCATGGGCAGGGACACCTCCCACCAGACCAGTTCTCAAAGCCCCATCCAGCCTGGCCTTGAACACTTCCAGGGATGGGTATCTAGAGCTTCCCTGGGCAACCTGTTCCAGTGCTTCACCACCCTCACAGGAAATAATTTCTTCATAATACTTAATCTAAATCTCCCCTCTTTCAGTTTAGAACCATTACCCCTTGTCCTGTCGATCCACTTCCTGATCAAGAGTCCTTCCCCATCTCTTCTGTAGCCCCCTTTAGGTACTGGAAAGGGGCTATAAGGTCTCCTCAGAGCCTTCTCTTCTCCAGGCTGAGCAACCCCAGTTCTCTCAGCCGGAATCTATCATCTTAGTTCAAAAGCTGCCCTTGTGTATAAAGGTGTGATTTTAGCTGTCGATAAGTCCCACGTAAGGACATGAGTGTATTCACACAGAGTATTTAATCAGCAAGTCTGGTGTTAAGCACAGGAGTGGGAGCACAGATCTCCCTGTGCTCTGGTGGGTTCCCTGTACCAGCTCTGGGAAGTTAGTTTTATTATTAGTGGTTCTCAGGCTCCTCATCTGTAAATTAAGAATTCCTCCCTGCCTCCTGTAAGGCAGGTAAGAATCTTGAGTAAAATATATTGTGAATGCGCGGATAAGGAACAGTATTCTGTTAATTGTTATTTTAAAAGGGATTTACATATATTGCTCTTAGGTCAGGCACTTGCAACATTGACATCCACTGCTTTAAAATATGGCTAAGCCGAAGGGTCAGCGAGAGCATCAGGCTATTTTTTCTTCAGAGATTTTAATGTGTTGTTCAGCTGTATGGCAAAAATCTTTCACTTCCAGTTCTTAAAAGCATTTTTTTTAATCCAACAATAGAAGGCCGCAGAATGCAACAAATTGTGAATCTGGTGAGTTGTGTTTGATCTCCCATCTTTTAGGCATCAGTGGGGATGATGCAGTAACTGCTTTGTTCATAAAATTCCCATTGATACAAAGGCTTGTTTGAGACATCAAGCAGAATTTAGATCCAGATCTCTCGTGGCTGAATTGATTAGAGGTAAACTTGTAATTACAGCATTGGTACAAAGCAATAATGATAAATAATAACTGTTTCCAGAAGGGATACAAATATTTATCATTTCTTGGGTGCTATTAACACACATACCTTGTTCAGTGTGGTCAGAAGGATCTTTTCAACTTTACCCATTTAACTCGGGAGATTTTGAAGTGCCTGCATAACCTAAAATTCTTTTTGACTTTTTTTTTCCCTACTTCCATTCACAGCTTCTGTTGTCATGGGTATTTAACACAATTCTCTGCATAGAAGAGTCATAGTCCTGATATTCATTTAGCAGAAGAAACACGAAAGTGTTGCCTGTGGATGTTGTTCAAGGCTCGTTTCCACGCTAGGGTCAGAAAAAATGATTTTGCCACAGCAGATAGGATAGAAAGTACTGTTTTCAGGTTCCATAATCAAGACAAATACAACTGCCTGTTGCCATGCATCATATATTTTCCACATTATAGTAATGGATGCACTGCTGCCACCTGCTATGTCAGTACTTCCAGCTAATTGGAATAAGTTATGTGTGTTCCAGTTACTCTTATGGTCTATAAAAGGCTGCTTTGTCCTAAACTAGATAATAATTTTTGATGGATTTCCTTATGGTAGTAGATATTGCTGTACTCTGGTGAGAACCATTGTTTTTCACAAACACAGGTGTTTTCTGTGCATGTTAAGGCTTTAGAGATGATTCTTTCTACTGAGTTTATGCAAAGGCTATCATTTGGTGTAGGTGATATGACCCAGATCCAGGTGCATTAAATCCTGAAAGGGACATGAGTAGCTGTGGTTGGTGGTACCATCCGCTCGTTGCTGTAAAACTGGTATGTGGCCAGCTGCATCAGCCCAATCTGCCATAGTTCACAGAATCACAGAATGATATGAGGTTGGAAGGGACCTCTGGAGATCATCTAGCCCAACACCCTGCCAGAGCAGGTCCACCTAGAGCAGGTTGCCCAGGAACATGTCCAGGCAAGTTTTGAATGTCTCTAGAGAAGGAGACTCCACCACCTCTCTGGGCAGGTCTGCCACCCTCAAAGTGGAAAAGTTCCTCCTCATGTTTAGGTGGAACTTCCTGTGGTGAAGTTTGTGCCCGTCACCTCTTGTTCTTTCGTTGAGCACCACAAAAAAAAGACCTGACACCTGACACCCTCCCTTTAAGTATTGATAAGCATTGATCGGATCCCCCCTCAGTCTTCTCCAGACTAAAAAGACCTAAGTCCCTCAAGCCTGTCCTCATAAGAGAGGTGTTTTAGTCCCCTCATCATCTTTGTAGTCCTGAAAAAAGTTCAAAAGCAGTTACATTCTCCTGTGGCTGTAAGAAGGGTTCAGGCCATGTGAATCAGAGGTGAGGTAACTGCAAGGGCAAAGAAGGAACCTTGAGTATGGAGTGAAGGAACCCGTGATGAGCTCTGTGTGGCATGGTCCACTTGACCTGGTGGGAGTACAGAAGATCCACTGCTCTCTCAGCTTCACCTAACCAGGTAGAAAATGTCCCCTGCTCTCTCAGCTTCTTCACCCAGGCAAGGGAAAATTATCCCCCGGATCTCAGGGAACACATGATCTTGTTCCTGTGTTTTCTCTGAATTTATTGTATTTCTTGTTTGTTTGTTGTTTTGTTGTGGGGTTTTTTTCCTCTCAGTGGTTGGAATCTTGTCTTACAGTAGAGCCGTGACATCAGAAATCAGAAATGTGGTACTTTTTAGGTGAAGTTAATTCTTGAAATATAAATCTAACTCGATTTAGTCTGTGCTCATTTAACAAGAGCTGGAGCTGTGTGTGTACAGAGTGTAGTGTGCACATCTTTTTAAGTAGTTATTTTTTCCCATTACTATTTCCCATAGTAAGTGATTTATGACTTTTAAAAGATACCAGACTCCTGGATTTTAATCTTTGTCTAATACTCAGGGTTGCAGATAAGGCATAACGGAGTAACAAAGGGAAATAAAGGCGTGTGATCCATTGGTGCTCCTCTGCTGGGTCTGGAGAGCATGCATTTTGTCTCCGGCAGGAAACCTGACCTCTTCAGAGGGTAGAAACTCTTGCTTTTTCTTCTCAGGTGCCTCATTTGGTCCCAGCTATCAGCCAACGAGTGGCTCTGCTGAAACAGCAGGTTTCATTTTTCAAACCTTCATCTTCCTTACTCCAAAACTAATTGGAATAGTCTCTTTTCTCGCTCCCTTTTCCTCCCCACCTCTTCCAGCCTACATTTGAGGTGAGATGGTAGGTGACAGCAATAATATCCTCAAGCTTATGGCCAATTATCATTGTAAAAAGCAGGCTAGCTATTTAGTAAAAGAAAAAAAGGGGTATTACATGATTATGTGCTATAAAAATATGAGAAAATGAGAATTCATATTTTATAATAAAAATGTTTCGTACCTTTTAGCACTTGTCATGATGGCAATAAGAAAAAAGAAAGTGACATTACACTGGGTGTAAAATGGTGGAAATTTTTGTGCTTTAAATCTCTTTTGTACCCCTTCATGTCCCATCTCAACCTCCTGACAATGCCATGTAGTGTTAGTCCTAGCAGAATTGTGAGGGGAGCCTTCAGAAAGCAATCTTCAGTCTTAGAGGCTACTTGTATCATGAAGAAAAAAAAAAACTTCTGTGCTAACTGCTGAGGAAAGTATTTGCTACTTGTTTTGGGTCTCTTCATCAGTTCACTGGAGAACAGTTTATTTAAAATTCATGTCCTTGCAGAGCATGCAGGTTCTTTTGAGATCTCTATGGTGACCATTTTGCTCATTTAATAACTTTTTTATGTATGAGACTATATGAAATGTAGAGAATATCTGAAATGAAGAAATCTATCTATTACATAAACACCTATTGCTTTACAAAATGTATCCTAAAGCTAGTTCTCTTACACGTATACATTAATGCATGGAAAGACGTGTGCCTGTTTGTGAAATTGTCAGTCTTGTTGGTTCAAAGTACACTAACTAACTAAACGCATGTTGTTTTTTTTTAACTTTTCCTGTAAAAATACTGCCTGGTGACTTCCGATAGAAGTGTGACTCCAACAGAGTATTGGTTATTGTTTTTACTGGGCGCTTCATGTTTGCAAACCTGGTAAGAGAACTCTTCTAAGGAATCCAGAGCTAAGCCTGTGAGCCTTCTTAGCATAGCTGGTGCAGCTAATTAATCACTACTCCAGCCAGTCTTACCTTTTTGGTACAGTAGGTTTTGTCACATACAAATGTCAGTAGAAATGGGAATTAGCCTGTGATTGACAGTGTCTTGACTATGTAATTAATCATTTTCCTTTAAATGTGTGTTAGTCAAAGACTTAGTTATTTTTAAGATGACTGAAGGATCTGAGCAATGCCCTTTGTCTTTGATCATCTCTTAAACTTGTAATTAAAAGTATCTAAAGCTAATAATAGTTTTTCCTCCAAAAGAAGTTTGCCAAAATGGAGGAATCTTGCTAGATTAATTAATCTCTGCTCTTGCTGAGAGCAGCGTGTAGAAACTTTGAAGACTGAAAGTTGCAAAGCCTCGTTTCACACTGAAACTCCACATGCAACGTTCGTAGAAGAGTTTGGGCTTAGCAGTGCCCACATCTAGCCTTCTCTTCCCCAGGGACTTTTTTCAAACTGGTTTTACCAGGAAGGAGTTGGGAAATAAGGATTAGAAAAGCAATATAAAAGTACTTGGATTCTCTTTTCTTTTCCTCCATCTTTCCACCTACAAATCTAAAAAAAATGTACATTGATAAGTCACTAAACAATCCTCACCTCGTTAATCGAATTGAGGAAACTTCGAGTCAAAAATCGTTATCGTATTTAGGCGGATGAATAAATGTCTCAGCATCTGTATTCTTTTCCAGTTCTATTCCAGTTTACTATGTTTTGTCCCTTTGCTCCTTTCGTCAACCTTTGGCAGCCCATACTTGGCAGGGATTGTATTTTCCAGCACCAGTTTCCAGCTGGCAGTGGCTCTGGAAAAAGCTGTGGTTCAAGAAATGATTGAGGAGAGGTGGTCTTTTTGACAAAACCCAGAAGTGTACTACTATCAAAAGATTCATTCACTTAATTCACATTCCATGATTCATAATTCTAATGAGATTTTGGTTATTCATACAGTAGTTATTCATAGATTATTCTCTACTTACTCAAATATGGAAGCACTGGGCTACAATAGCTTCTTTTGAAGAATACTTGCATAAATCAGTTCCTCTTAAAACATTTATTTTACGTGCAACAGTTTACCTCTTGTTTACTTTAGGGATGCATGAGGCGAAGATGAGCTATATAAGCCAAGTGAAAACCCAGCTATGGTAATATATATTGAAGGGGCACTCAGTAAGCCTGTAACATTTTGTCTTGCTCATATTTGTCACCAGTAATTTTACAGAAAGAAAGGAACCTAGCACTCCATATATATTGAGAGAACATCGAAGTTATGGTGATTCATATATTGCAACTCTGCCATAATAGAGAAAGGACCATATGTAGAATGAAGTAATATGATATGAAATAAAGTGATGCAGGACAAGAACTGACAGTTGCATTACATTATTCAGTGGAACAGAATCTGAAACTGCTGCAGGGGAATGAATACATGATACATAATATGGACCAATATATCATGTAGATCATTTAATATATTGAAAAACTGATGTGTAATGCACTATTGAAACGGGGTGTATAATGTATTCTGTAGAGAGAATTTTCTTTCAGTCCTCCTGACTTAGGCATGGACATAATGGAATATATTGTTGTGTTAAGGAGTAGCTGACCTTGCCTCCATTTACAAAAGGGGAAGAATCTATAAATGAGCTGTTTGATAAAGAGGACTATGTGGTTTCCCAAAGCAGTAGCGTCAGGGTCAAATCAATCCTGAACGCAATCAAAGAATATACTTTTTTTTCTCCGAATTGTGTAATAATCTATTGACAAATACAGTGCTCCAAAAAGTCAGAATCATTACATTTAAGAAAGATGTAAGCTATCTACAAGGAGAGCTTATGATATGTGGAATGAGTGTTCAGTCAACAGAAAAGCTTTATTTTTTAGTGTTTACTCTAGACATTTTTTTTCCACTGGTGATTGGTTGCCTATACCCTGCATCAGTCTGCCCACATCCAGGATCCAATTAGTTTTTTGAACTACTGAATAATATTTTTTCATGTCCCCTCATTGATTTATAATAACTGGAAGTAAGCTGAATTAAGAACATATATTTTTTTGCGAGAGAATCAAGAAGGTCTGGCGGAGTCACTTACAATTCAACTTCAAGCAAATAAAATACCTTACTTGTTGAAACTGGAAAAAATCTCCCTAAGGATTATTAAATGCCTTTTACAGGTGTGAAAAGGATCTCATGTTTTTAACAAATACATCAATAAAGAATTTTCACACATTTATGAAGCCTGTTGCTAAACTGGGGAGAAGTCTTGTTTCTTAATGTAGGTGACTAAATGCTTCAGGAGATGCATGTCCCCCGAGGCACTCAATTTAAATGCCAGCCTATTTAATGCATTCTGTAAGAACAGAGGCACAGCTTATAAAAAGAACATTAAAGCATATTTATACCCTGAATATTGGCTTGGGATCGTACTCTCAGTGAGTATAGTTTTTCAGCTAGGTTGCATCAACAAGGGCATCACCAGTGGAGATAAAGAAGACATTATCCCACTCTGCTCAGCACTTGTTGGACCACACCTGGAAGAGCGTGTTCGGTTTTGGTCCCCGCTATACAAAGAAGCTATGGACAGGCTGGAGAGGGTCTAGAGAAGATCATCAAAGGACTTGGAAGCCTGATGTATGAGGAAAGGCTGAGAGAGCTTTAGGGCATGCTCTAGTGCCCAAGATTATTGTGTTGGAGTTTTTGTGTGTATGGTTGGACTCAATGATCTCAAAGGTCCCTTTCAACCATGAAGATTCTGTGATTCTTGCTCAGCCTTGAGAAAAGAAGGCTTAAGGAACCTTATCACGGTGTTCCAGTATTTAAAGGGTGATTATAAAGAAGACAGAGACTCACTTTTTACAAGGAGTCACATGGAAAAGGCGAGGGTAATGGGTACAAGTTATTCCTGGGGAGATTCCGATTGGATATTGTGAAAATTTTTCACAACGAGAACATTCAGCCGCTGGAATAATCTCCCCAGGGAAGTGGTGGGTTGCCCAACACGGGACACTTTTAAGATTTGTCTGGACAGGGTGCTGGCCCATCTTGTCTAGACCATTATTTTGCCAAGAAAAGGTGGATCAGATGATCCTTGAGGTCCCTTCCAACCTGGGACTCTGTGATTCTATGGTATTTCACTTGTTAGTTGCGTGGATGCATTGAGCTGTAGAACAGGTTAATATGTGGTGTGTATTTTGGCTGGCAACATAGGACAGTTTCACTCTGGATGTAACTCCTGCTGAGAGTTCTTTAAAGTGAGTGAGTTTATAATAATGCAATCTGAGAGAGATGGTCTTTCTGATCCAACAACGCATGCTTTCTTGTTGGGGATGAGTAAAATGGGGCAAGAATTTGACAAATAGCATTTTTATATACTACCCTGCAGGTTCAAACAAGGAACCTGTTTAAGCTGCGTACACAGGCTACATTGCAGTTGTTAGCCAGTGCTGAATTATACAAGTTACTTGTCCTACATAAATAAATTTATACTTTGGACGTTCGCCTAATCCAAAGCCCATTATAATCAAAGTTATACTCTTTGGATCAAGGTCCTGAATGAGAACTCTGTGGAGTTATTGTATGGTCTGCAGAAATCCCAATACAGTAGCTCTTAAAACTAGCCTATTTGCTTGCTTTTTTTTTTCCCAAGGTTTTCCAACTTTTGTATTCCCCTTTCCAATACACACTTCTTTTTCTCGGGCCTATTGTATTTTTGTTTGCTGCTGACCAGTCCTTATTATTTTCTACCCCCCTCTCTGTGCTTCATTTTGTTTCTGTTTTACTTGACCTCTTGTTTCCATCTCTTATCTTTATCCCCTTTACCTTTTTTCTCCTTTTTTTTTGAGGATAAACCCTCCCTGTTAGTTCTGTGTATTTAGCTGCATAACAAGGAGATCAATAGAGAGCATCTCTTTCCATTGGAGACGGGTCCACAGCCCACCTTAGAAGCAAAGAGATGCTGAGGCTCATTCCCTGAATTTTGAAAGGATATGCCCTCTTTAATTTGCTGCTTTCTTGGTTCATTGCATTGATCTGCTCTGGCATAGGGTAAAGTTTGAAAAGCGCTGAAGTCAGCTGAAGGGTCAGAAAACATGTCTGTGTGGGAAACCCAGGTGAACTGTGCCCGCCTGCTGAACTGATGAAAAGCCATATGGCTTATCAGCACGACTCAGTAGCCTCACCTTGTGCTAGGCACGGTTTCTGGATGCCACGAGGGCTGTGAATTCTCATCTGCTAGTAAAAGACACTGTAGAGACACCTTACATTTAATATAGTAATACATACAGCTTTCTAAGCGCCTTAATTGCTTCTGAACATTATTTGTTGATGCCCTTTAGAATTTTGCCCAAAAGTGCAAATAGCCTTTTTCAAAGGAAATACACTTGTTCAGCTTTTAGTCATTATTAGTGATGGAGTTAGGCAATAAAAACAAGGCATCAGGTTCTAATGTAGACCCATATTGTATTAAGATGGGGTGGATGTGAGTTTGTGTGAGGTTGTTGGGGAGTGAGGCAGGTGGGCAGGAAACAGGATTTTGTGAAGTGACTACTCTGAAAGCTACCCAAGTGATCAGAAAATGTTGTTAGGTTCACTTAAAAAAAAAGAGAAAATTCCTTCAATCTATTAAAAAACCCACAACATTTTAAATAGGGGATATGGGGTTAATTTCATCCTCCCTTCAGGAGGAATGTGTGTGTGCTTTAAAGGAGTTAGGAAGAAATTCTTTCCTGTGAGGGTGGTGAGACACTGGAACAGGTTGCCCAGAGAAGCTGTGGCTGCCCCATCCCTGGAGGGGTTCAAGGCCAGGCTGGATGGGGCTTTGAGCAACCTGGGCTGGTGGGAGGTGTCTCTGCCCAGGACAGGGGGATTGGAACTCCATGATCTTTAAGGTCCCTTCCAACCCAAACCACTCTATGGTTCTGTGATTCTATGACTGTGCTGTAATGGGGACCATTCATTTTTAACTGAAATCAGTTGAAAGAGATGAAAGATTTCTACAGGAGCAGGGACAAGACGGGCAGTCCTGGGGAGCTGGAGCTCCTACTCCAGCACGCTGAAGGGCCTGTGAGCATCTGTATTCTTTCCAAGTGCAAGGATTATAGATCTCAATTAACAGAAGCCTGCTGGCCCTATTATTCCACTGCAGTGTAAGATTAGCTGTTATTGAGGAGTCTCATGCGTTCCAGGATTTTCTGCATGTTCTGTAGCAGGGTACATCATAAATCTGAACAGTTCAGTGAAGTCTTCTCCACGGCATTGGAGCTATCCAACTAGCTCCCATTTTATCTTATATGAAAATCTTAGAAGACCAACATATTTGCATAGATATTCAAACTAATGGCAAGGGAAGGTGGGGCTGAGTCCTTCATGGAAGAAACTTGTGCAGAAGATTGTGGATGGAAACGGCCTGCAGCCTTGTAGGGTTTGAAAGAAGAATGACCTTGCAGTTTTAAACTATTTTTAAATATTTCAGCAACACTCTTCGTATAATATTGCTCACAGTCTATTGTGTCCTCTTCAGTTCTCTTACTGCCCCCCTCAAGTGCAAAGGGGTGCAAATGGAAGTCTGCCATAAATAGGAAAGGAGCATGTTGTTGTAATTTTCATATTAGTTTTTTTTTTTTTTACTCAGTAGCACCTAAAGCCCCTGTTTTTGTAGTTCTGGAATATTGGCTTTTTCTAGAAGGCAGAACAGTTTCTTTCTGTATACTTTAGGGAAAAAATTCCCAAACAACAAGTGGACTTTTTGTGCGATTTGTTTGGGAGACCATTAAATCAGGAGTAAAAGTAATTGTTTGCTAAGAGTAGGGTACTCATTTTGCATTTTGAACAGTTGCTGCTCAGGAATGTATAGGCCATTTCCACATAAATTAATTTTCCTGAATGTACAATAGTTTGGTTATTTTAATGGCATGTTTTTATTATGTCTATCACTTCTTTTTTTTTTTTGGTGGGTTTATTTATTATTTTTCTCATGCTGCTTAACAATGTTAATATTTAGAATAAACAACTTTATTTGTATAGTGGACTTGTAATTAAATATAATCAAACCATTATCTGTCTTGTCTAACTTAAACTGCATACAAAATAGGAATGAAAGACAACTATTCAGAGTGTGACCACTCAAGGAATTTTATAACTCAAGGTATTTGGAGTGTTATTTGCTCAAAGCATATAGTCATAGGAAAAGAAAAGTAAGTTTCTAACAAACCCGAAATAGTCCCCAGTTTGTGACAAAGTACTAGGCAGACATATCAGCCAAAACAAGGGAAAAATCTGCCCACTCTGTCTGGTTTATATGCATCAGGTTGAAATGAGCATGTAGGTATATATAGAAAATGAACGGAGAACAACAGACCTAAACCTATTCTTTCATTCAATTCTAGTTATCCTTCTTTAAAATAAAGAAGAAAACATTCCCTAAAAATTCAGTGGAGCCCGTGCAGGTTTCCCAATCTCTCGATGAATCTGTTTGATCATGTAAAATTAAAAGAATTTCCTACAGTTTTCTATTCACTTATGTGATAATGTGAAGGCTCCCCCCTCTCCTCCCCCCTTTCTATTCCTAGTGGTTCATTGCAGGAGAAAAGTGATGGTTTGTGGGGAAGTCGATGCCATTACCTATAGCTGGTCAGTAATTCCCCAGGAAAATGCTTGTGTAGGTTCTTGTGAGGTTTTTAGGTTCTTGTTTCTTTTACAAAGCCTGGCTGGGGAAACATCTTCAGTTTTCTTGGCACGTTTTAAATGCTTTCTGTGCCAGCGAGGTCTTGTTGTTGTTCTGTACATGTGATGGGTTTACATTGTGTGTGAGGTATTTGCTTTGTAGGCTCATGGCTCCAGTCACAAGAAGGATGCTCTGTGTTAACAGGATAATTTACAGATGCGTTTTTGGCTTTGTGTTCCAAGTCGAGGTGTTGGTGTGCTTTTCCACCGCTGCTGAGTTAGGCAGTGGGATGGGTTGTTTTCCTTTCCTAATGCAGGCAGAGTAAATTGATATATGGATTTAATTGCCTGCACTCAGAGTCTCTTATGATGGATTCCTTAAAATGAAGTGATATAAACAATTCTACAGAATTAGGCCTTTCAAAGGCAAAACAAGGTCTAGAAGGAGATTTTCTTCTGAAATGAATCTTTTGTTATACCTGTTTTGTCAGGGAAATTATACCGATGTAAAGGAAATGCAGGTGAGCTCATAAGTAGACTTGGATTATCCTGATTTGTCTGCTAAACACTGTGCTTTTTAGGGAT